>JAYJLV010053686.1:0-19166 GCA_036873485.1 Torymus texanus
AGGGTAGGGGGCTGATAGAGGTTTCAAATTACAGAATGTTCTAGAACATTCGATAGAGGGGTGGGGGGTGGGGGGGTCCAGAAGCCCTGTTGCTTATCTACTTATCCGGTTATTCCGAGCAGAAAATTTTAAAAATGGACTTATCTAGTTAAGTTTTTAGTGAATTGTAGCTTTATGGTAATATTTTTGCTATTACTGAAAGTAGTAAATGTAAAAGGCCTATTTAAAAAGGATTTAAAAAAAAAAAAAAGTGGACTTATTCGGTTATGCCGGGAAGCCACAGATATATACGTCGAAAAGAAAATTGTAGACATAAATACCTGTAAATTTTATACCAATAAAATTGTAGACATTAGTATTTGAATTGGTTCTAAATTCTACTACTAGATGGAAGTTTCTGGTCTTTTAGTAACAATTTATCATCAAGTATATAACATTGTACGATGTCCGATCGCTACTATTAGGGAAACCTCATATCTTCAATATTGCAAACGCTGTTATTACATACAATATTTTTTATATTAATTAGGGGGCTAGGCGCCTCGCACATTACGCACAACTCCCAAATTTTGTTCTTTTTGTTCTGTCATCAATATATATTATAAATATTTTCTCCGCCTCTGTTGGTGTTCAATCTAAGATATTCATCCTTAATTTTAAAGCTACAGAACCTTCACACTTATGAAGCGAACGTGGTAAACAAATTATCGACTCCTCTCGCATCATAGTAGTAAACCTTGGCAATCAACATGAGCGACATATTTCAGCAGAGATTGGAAGCGAACGACTATGTATAAAGCAAGAGCCAAATCGTCAACATGAAGATACACATCGAGGACAACATTAAGTGGAAGCAGACGAGGCAGCTACGGCCAATGGCACCAAAGGTCTAGCGTAAGTCGCCTCAGCCGCTGACCAGTGCAAACGGCAACAGTAGAGTGGGCACCATGCTACCTAACGACTACTATTCCCGATACAATAGCAGCAACTTCTCGGCGATCGCGCGCACAGCCCACGAGAACAGCTTGTGCAACAGGTCGCCGGACGTCATCAACGCAAATGCCATTTCGGTGTTATCCCGGATCGAGAAGAGAAACGGCAGATGACCAGACCTATGCCATCACTCATCGAAGGTTTCTCCGACGAGGTACTCTTATCGCTGAGAGAGAATGACACTGAGCTCGAGAAGTTCGAGCTCCGACGATAGCTCAATTTCCAGTTCTGACTCGGACAGCTGAAATAGCTCTAACTCGGAGATCGAGCAGAATAACCAGAAAAATACAGGAGCCACCGGTAAAAGTCGCTATAGCTACGCCTATACCGGTAGCGCTGCTAACACTAGCATTCTGACAAGCGGAAGACTCAGTGAGTCGAAACTGACGGTGGGAACTCGGAACTGGTACGGTTGATCGACGATCTCAAGCTCAATGTGTCCGACGCTCAAGCTCCTAGATGGAAGTCGAAGAAAAGCGTGAGAGTGTAAAAACGCTTGAATAAGTTACTGAGCAGGTAGTACACCGATGCAGAAATCAGAAATTGTCGCCAACTCGTCATTCTCAATCAGTTCTAGCTCTGACTTCCACTCTAGCTCCGACTCCAGCTGTAGCTCGAGTTCTCAATCCGATTTCGAAAGCTCATCTTCAAGATCGGACTCAGAGGGTGAACCAACTGGTGCTATAAGCTAAAAAAAAGAGCAGCTGGTCAAATAGGTTCTTGAAACTGAAAATTTGACCGATGATATAATATATACATCTACATTATACTTATGTATACTGTGAAACATAAAATAATATAAGATTGGCAATGGTATAATGTACAAAAGTGATATTTTTAGTGAAATCACTGAACATGGAGAACAGTAACTTCACAGATGTAGCTGATTTTCTAAACGGAATCGAATTTCGAAATGCAGTGAGAAGCTTCGTATTCAGCAAAAAATTCAGCTATCGGGGCTTTGAGAGGCAATTTCGATAACATATTTTTGATATTTGTGTTCTACCCTTTTTTCATCACCCACCATTCATCCTGGCCTTTATTAGCTCGATATCCTTGCAAATCGAGTCTAATTCCAGTTTCCACAGGTCCTGTCGCTCGTGGAAGAACAGTCCCCAAACCCTCCGTCTCACCGCCACCAACACTGGGCAGCGGCACGAAAGGTGGGCCAAGGTCTCCTTCTCCCCCTCACACCACCTGCATATACCAGTTCCTTCCTTGTTTATCCTGTAACGATGGTACCCTCGTCGCAGTGTCCCGTCAGCCACTCTACCACCAGTCTGATCTTCCTATTGGATATTTCCATGATCCCCTTGCACCACCCAGCCGGTTAATCTAACTTCAAAATTAACAATATTATAAAAGGCCCTTTTTTAATTTAACTTGGTGTTCTACAAGGTTGTACCATCCTTTAAATTTCAATATTCATTCTAAAGATGCTTTTAAACATATCAATCCTAATTGCCATCTTCTTTAATTTGCAGATGATGCTGTTCTTTTTTGGTCTCATGATAGTTTAAATGAAACACTACGAATTATTCAGAATACTATTATTAATCTTACTATCTTTTCTGAAAACAGAAATCTTTACTTTTTCCCTTAAAAATGTAAACTTTTAGTTTTTTCAAGGAACAAATTTCAAAAAGATAACATTTCTATTAAAATTAATGATCTAGTTATTTCTCCTTCAAATAATGCTACTTATTGAGGTTTAATTATTAATGATACATTAAATTAGTATTCCCATATACACTTTTTAATTGGTAAATGTTATAAATTAGTTAATGTCATTAAATATTTAAGAACTACTTGGTGGGGTTGTCATCATCAAACTCTTTCTAGTATTTATAAAGCCTAAAGTTAGCTTTAGGATATAGAATGTCAACTCCTACAAGAGTTATTCTTGATGAAGCATGCAAACCTCCATTTTTCATCAGATCTTTTAAATTAGCTTTCAGATATCTCATAAAAACATTTTCTGATACTTTACATCCTCTTTTTGATAATCTCAAATTCTTATCTGATATTTTAAAAAATTATAACTTTACTCTACCTAGATCAAATTTATTTTACTTGATGTTTTTGATCATTGTTTCAATAAAAAAAAATTAATTTTTAACTTGGTTTCGTTACTTCCACACAATCATGATTATGATTCAGCTACACTTTCTTCATCCAAGCCTAGAATATAACAATCAGTTTGGTAGTAAATCTTTTTCTTATATTAATTTTGTTTACAGATGCTTCAAAAAAATAATTCAGTTCATTATTCAGGTTTAGCTGTTTTTCTCCTAGTTGGACTAATGAATTGATTATTAAAAAAAAGCTTAGTAATTTTTCAGTTTTCTCTTTAGAAGCCTTAGCGTTTATTTTCAGTATACAATTAATTATATTGATAATAATTGTTCTCCTTCTAATATCTTCTCTGACTCAAAAAGTGTTCTGCAATCTCTTAATTCCAATCCATTTTCAAAATCTATATCACACATAATTTATACATTAAAAAATTACTTTTAAAAGCTATTTCTCTTTAAATCGAAATTAATTTAATTTGAGTTCCTTCTCATGTTGGTATTGTTGGAAATAAAAGAGTTGATTTTCTCGCGGAAGATTCGTGTAAAAATGCTAATTTATGGCATTGTTTGATTCTTTTTTTTAATTTTTTACGAAAAGGAAATTAATTTTATTTACAATTATAGATCTAATACTGGTAGTTATTACTCCACAAATATAAAAGAGCTATTCCTCTGCGAAATTCCATAAAGAATTTTTTATTTTTATTCCAGTTATCGTGCGACAATAAAACGCAATTTTTTCTTCAATAATTTTTCTTTAATAATTTTTCAATAATTTTTCTTTAATAATTTTTCAATAATTTTTCTTTAATAATTTTTCAATAATTTTTCTTTAATAATTTCTTTCTCGTTAGCAAATCCTCTTGAATGTAACCTCTTGAAATTTTTAGAGAGAGAAGTACATTTTATACTTAATAACTGATAAAAATTTCGTGTAAAAAATATGGAATATTTCCGAGATCAAAATTAGAGAAGAAAATGACACATTTACCTTACTAACAAATAAACGACGATAGATATTCACATATTTAAAAAAAGAAAATGTAGGTAATTTAATACCCTATTAAATCATTTTAAAAAATTTTTAAAAATCATATAAAAAATTGGGAAAATGGAAATTTTAAAATCGATTTTTCTTCAGGATTTTTAAAGTTTGCTAGCCCTGCTGGAAATCGTCGATTATTCTTTTATAATTTTTTTCAATACTTTAAGTGTGAATAAACTGTAAAAATTTTCATATATTTTTACTGACGCACTTCTGCGATTCGGACGACATCTTAAGATGAACTATGATTGGGGTCAAATTTTTATTTTGACTGACTACAGTACTACAGTAACTATACTCATGAACGTCAACGGAATAATAATATATGTTATACGGAAATAATATTGTCAAATATATACCATCGTGCATGCAAAAAGTAAAACAATTTAACATAATTTTAGAAAGATGATATTCCATAATTCACAATTGTTGTACGAATGACTAATTAATCTTTAAAGTTTTCTTTGTTAAAGAGAAAGCTGTAAGGTGAAAATTTTCTAAGCGCAAAGTTTTATGTCTTTTTATGTTTTTGGTGTTCTTCTATGGGTAGATATGAATTTTTCAAAATATTTGTCTTCATGTTTTCAAGTACGTGTCTGATTAAATTTTATATAAGACATAATATTTTTTGATAATTTATCAAAAGAAAACAAAATTATAGGTAAGGTAAGAGAGTGCACTGATCTTCAATGTTATTTTTTAAAATTTTATTTTTTCGTTAACATCGAAGGGCACGCTTAATGTACCGCTGACGAGTATAAGATTTTTGGTATTAGTTAACAAAATATGTTAGTAGAAAAATGTACGCCTAAGTAAATAGAAATTTTTACATAAAGTATTCGCCAATTTTTTAACACATACATATACTGTAAAAATTTGCTGTTCAACTTCTAAAATTAATATATGTATATATATTCTCTCTTTTGTTCTTTTTTACGTTTTACCGACACATATGCTTTATCTGGCCTATTATTTAACAAGTTTTTAAATTTGTATAAGTCTATCCTACATTTGTTGAGACACTTTTATATTATGATTTTGTGCTAATGTATACCTCCTGTTTCATAAGATCTCCTTTTAATAGAAAATGTTTTAGTTTAACATAGTAGTCATTTTTATATTTTTTACATGATTGAGTGATATTATACTATCATAATCTGTGCTTCCAAAAAGAAGAACAGTGGATTAAAGCGTTTATTCTCTTTTGTAAAAAAATTGTATATAAATAGATATCTACGACAAATTAAAATTTGTAATTTTGGAAGAATTTGTTTATATATAAATTTGTTCATATATATATTAATAATTCACAAGGCTCATTTAATGATTGTAATTAAACAACGTTTTCTAGAATAATATTTTGATATCTTAACTTCGCTTTCAACTATATTTAATGATTTTGATTTTTTAATTGAAGATTGTATTCATATTTCTACAATTATATACTAGAAAGCGATGAATATAGAGATTTAAACAAAATGCATTGAACCTCATTATTTCTTAAAAGTTTGCTGAAATGAAATGTATTATCGGGTTAGAAGAAAAAGAGGCTTTTTTGCCGACATACTGAAAATGATTAAGTTTAATGGCATGCTGTTAACGATTCTATTCTGACAGTGCACTGAAAAAATTTTTTTTCACGCAGCGCCGAAAAAGATTCTATTTTAGGGATGATTTCTTTTTGTTCAAATTCAAGTTGACAGAGCTTTTGAAGAAAATTTCATTGCACTGATTCTTATTATCAGTGATGAAAGATGTATGTATAATAATAAAATGAAAATTATGATGGTGTATTTATAATAAATTTAATTATCTTATTTATGACATTTTTGTAATTTTAAATGAATATTGAAACGATATTTATAAATATTAAACCTTTTAGTAAGTGGTATTCAAGTAAAATAATGGATTATTGAATGGTTATTGAATGGATAATAGTAGATTCATTAGAAGTAGAGAAAATATTTCTAAACATTCGTGCTTTATACTGTTTTGGAGTATTTGCTAATTTTGCCTATCGGAAAAGAGATTATCGTGGAAATTAGTGGATTCACAGTACAAGCATATTTGAAATTTATTCATTTTTCGAGAAGAAATGGCATTTGATAATAATTTGTAATTTGATTTTCGTTGATCTGTATACTACGACATTAACTTTTAGTATTTATAATATATATCTAAAGAATTTAATTTTACCAGTTTTCTAAGACAATACTTTTTCGGAAATTTTCAGACACTCGTTGATTCCAAACTTTCAATTACAATTCTCAATTACTGCCCTAGTTAAAGAACATTAAATTTTTTATATAAGTTCCATTATATATCACTGATAATAAGAATCAGGGCAATAGAATTTTCTTTAAAAGTTCTGCAAAAGTTTGAATTTGAATTTTTACAAAAATGTCATCTTGGAGATAGATTGCCGCATTGTCGAAATAGAATCATTTTTAACACGTCGCCGAAACTGAATCACAGCACGTTGCTGAGATGGATTCCTTTTTTGTTCTAATTCGACAGTGTAAGTTTTAATTAAAACTCGAATATTTTCTACTGATATAAAAAACATTGTTTTGCAGTTACGTAAACATTTGTATTAAAGCTATGGTGGTAAAACTGAATATTGTGCCTTGCATACTATATAAGCTCTTTTGGCTTGAAACTCTATAACTGTTTGTGTTTACATTATTTATTGTAATATACCTATGACAAATTTTGATACGAGTAAAAGCATATCTGTATTGCATTCGAAAAAGAAAACAAGTTAATCTATGAGGGTCAAGTTTATAATTCTTTATTCAATTAATTTCATGTAAATAGAATATTTTTATTACTAATACATGAATTTTTTAAATACTTTCCACTATGTTAAATCATACTAGTATAAGTTGGAAATATTAAGCCCTATTGTATCGCCTCTTGAAAGAGTAGGTATCATTATTAATGCATAACTTCCACTGATTCTATCAAATTTAAATGACTCAAATCTAATATAAATTTAATGATAGTGTTATAATTTTAGTTCAAAGCACGCAACACGCGTGAAGAAAGTTACAGCAATAGTAAAAATTTGGTCGTTTGTACATGTTTCAAACAAATATTCATTGATGATTTATTACTAGTTTTACAACAATTATTCTTTAACGATTTTTTATTTATGTCTTGCAATATATGCAAAATTACATGATATTTTATTGTTGTATGAGATTATAAAATAAATAACAAATCAAATTGTAAATAAAATAATAGCATATAATTAAAGTAAAAATTGAGTTCAAAATTGTATATTGTAGAAATAAAAATTTAAACATACAGTTTCGAATATACTTATATGGTATAAATATTAACCAGTTGTATAATCGAGTCCATCTGGAATCGAACAGTTAGAGAATGCCTACATTACCGACCATTTTGGAATTTAAGAATGTGATTCTACTCTAAGAATAATTAGAGACATATTATATTATTTTTCAATTGCTCTGGAATTGCATCCGGTTTGCAATGTCAAAAGTTTTTTTACAGTAACTTTTAAATTTTATTTTTCAAGGTTATCTTTAAACTACTGCCACTTTACAAAAACTAAACTACACGCTCATTTACTTAGTTAAACGTCCTTTCTCACCCTCTACATGATATTTACATAAGAATATAAAATGATTAAGTCATGCAGTGTTACGAGTGAGGTCTCATAAATAATTTAATAAAAAGTAACGGGACTCGGATTTGAACCGAGTTCGTCGATTTCCAAATCAAACATTCTGATCACTCAGCCACGGCCGCCATCGTTCGACTTTCTGCTAATCGCCTTGCTTCTTTCGTTCTTTTTATATTCGTTCGTGTATCTACACGTAACAGCAGTTATTACTAAAAAATGCACTTTTTGGAAAATTGAATTTTTTTCAGAAACCGGTTTTTTCTATGTGAAATTTTATGAAGGTAGAGGATGTAAATACCTAACAAAACATATGTAATAGATGTAAAATACTTCATTTTTGTCAACATCTTATGTTCTTAATTAATATCTGTGGTTTCACGGAATAACCGGAAAAGTTCACTTTTTTTGAAAATCGAGATAACCCCGAATTTTGTATCTTCAAATACCTAGGCCTTTTTCATTTACCACTTTCAGTAGTAGCAAAAATATTGCCGTAAAGCTACAATTCACCCGAAACGTAAACAGCAGATAAGTCCATTTTTAAAATTTTGTGCCCGGCATAGCCGGATAAGTCCATCATTTTTTTCATTTATCGCAGTTATAATTCATTTTATCAATTTTCATTGAATTTGAATATAATAGGTAATATATATTTATCTGTTTTTTTATAAAGTTCCTATACACTTCAAATTATAAACATTTTTAAACTTTACAATATTAGAACAATACAAATACAATACAAATGGTCATAAATTTAATAAAAATATCAGAAAAATAGAAATTTCTTGAATACGTTAGAAGAATTCATTGAATAATTGCTAATTTTGTAATTTATTGACCCGTTTCATAATTAAATTAAAGAATACGCTCTAAAATAAAGGCGAACCGCACTATTAGATAATTCCGGGAAGCCACATATATATATATATAGTCATTATAAATCTGTTATTTAATCTTCTATTATATATGCATATCTGTGGCTTCCCGGAATAACCGACTAAGTTCACTTTTTCAGTTTCCGAGAAAAACGGGTTTTAATGTTCAAACTTATATGTAAGATTGGGAGAAACAAGATGAGTCGCGATACTTCACTAGTTAATTGACACATTCAAAACACATATGTATACGGTGGTTTGAGCAGGATATACATTTTTCGTTGCGTTAAAAACGAGTAAGAACTCAAAAAAGTATAGACTTATCTGGTTATGCCGGGAACTATGGACTTATCTGATACTGAGCGTATTCTTTAATTTAATTATGAAACGGGTCAATAAATTACAAAATTAGCAATTGTTCAATGATTTCTTCTAACTTATTCAAGAAATTTCTATTTTTCTGATATTTCTTTGTATTTGTATTATACTAATAGTGTAAAATTTAAAAATGTTTTTAATTTTAAAGTATATAGGAGTTTTTTAAATAAACAGATAAATATATATATTAGCCGTCATATTCACATTAAATTTGAATGGATAAAATAAATGATACCTACGATAAACAAAAAAAATGATGGACTTCTCCGGTTATTTCGGGCAGAAAATTTGAAAAATGGACTTATCTGGTTACGCTTAGGCTGAATTGTAGCTTTACGACAATATTTTTGCTACTACTGAAAGTGGTAAATTAAAAAGGCCTAGGTATTTGAAGATACAAAATTCGAGATTATCTCGATTTTCAAAAAAAGTGAACTTCTCCGGTTATTCCGGGAAGCCACAGAAATAGTCTTGCATACATGCGTATAAGTAGTGTACATATATATGTGCAATGTATACAAACTCCCGCGATACACGCCTGCGCAATAAGCGATTTAAATTTGTTATTTTTCGTCTTTCTAGATTTTTTTAATTATATGAGTGCATTTGTTTTAGATTTGAGTTGATCTCGGTCATATAATGTGCACATTTATATATATAATATTTATATATATCCGTCACACATTATATAAGTTCATAATTTAATTCTTATCAAGGAAATTTGAATTGCAATAATCACAAATTTTTATGTTTTAAGATATATACAATGAATTATGTAAATGTTGTTTTATAATATCGTTAATGCGTTATATTTAGGCAGTAAATAATTTATATTATAAATAGCAATATACTAACGTTTGTTACTTTTATCTAATATGTACATGTAAAACATGACGTATTCGCTTTCGAATATATACATTTTTCTTTTTGATTTATTGAACGTATGTATTTTATTGTTTTTCAATATATCATGTAGTGATTTCAATTAACGATTTGAAATCGTACATCACTCACAAAGAAAGCATATATATTTAGATGGATAAACTATATGTATGTAATATCGAACCTCTCCAACGAAATCATTCATTGAATTCTCTGAATTAGAGACCTTTTCATTGTGCTTCTTGAAGTATAAAGTCATTTTTTCTTGTCAAAAGTTGGCTTTCTTTTACAATTTCAGAAACTTCTATTATTATACAAATGAAGATCTATTATAACATCACAATATAGCTTTAACAATTATATTTTTTGGTACACAATCGTTTGAATAAAAGAAAAAGATTTTTTCCTTCATTATTTTCTAAAAAATAGCCTGTAGAGGTCCTCAATTGCATTACACAAGAGAATATATGTATTACAAATGGTTCTGATTTATATAGTGACGGGACCAAATCTCGGGCTTCATGAAATGTTTTATCTTTACTAAAGTTGGCTTGATCGATTTTTAAATTTAAAATCAAGTATTGAAAATTTCTGTTGTTTTTTTATAAAGAAGTTAAGAAAGCTAGGAACATTAAGAAATCTATAAACTGTGTATAAAAAAATGATGAAATTTTTAAGTTTTACTTGAAGTATAGCAATCTAAACGTTAATTGGAATAAAATATTATTACTTTACTACGTTAACAATAACATTTCACAATAAACCATTTTGCGATACACGTAGTTTTATTCATTTTTAATAATAAAATAAAACATCCTCTTTTGAAGTTAGTCGAAATTTGTTTCGGTTCGCAATTATGTTATTTGAAACAGATTGATAAGTGCACCAGCATATTTGTTTTCCAAAAGATAAAAACCATAAATCCGCGCTGAAATGTCTCTAGGCCAATATAATTTTTATGGTCCACATAAACACCCTTTAAATTACGCTCAGACGACAGCCGTTACTACTCTGAGCCAAAAACTTTCGAGATTCATATGGAAATTTAAAAGAATAATGAACGAAAAAAATCGAAGAAGAAAAAGGGTATAATGTTCAAATGAAAGTTATAAATTACGAGAATGAATCGTTTTATGAAAATTCTAGTAGCTATTATTAGATTAAAATTAATTTTATTGTATATTAAAAAAGAGTTCAGATAGAACTATTGGAAATAACTGTTAAAATCATTTCAATTTATTCTATTAATTGTCACGAATTATATTCATTCATCATAAATATTCAATTTAAACGGTAATGAGCCTTGCCTATAACAATCAGTGCATTTATAATTAATATTCATATTATCGGTTCGAATTGAGCCTTCTTATCTTACATATTAAGAAAACATCAAAGTGAAGGTGAAAATTAAAAATTCTTATTTTGATATCCTTGACTAATTAGTTTAGTCCTGACTAATTTAGAAAAACTTGTATTTTTTTAGACCCATTGTAGATCATTTAAAAATTTTGAAAATTTTATTTAAAGTTTTGTACAGTAGTAAACATTGATTATATTGGTCTCTCGTTAATTTAATTAATCAAGATAAAAATTTTAATTTCCGCGTCTACTTTATCGTGGTTCTAAGAGAACATAATCTTCATGACTCTATATAGAATGGTGCTCAAAGCCACAGTCTCCAACAGTTCATTCGCGACGTACGGGTATAGCGGATAAAAAAGGCGATTTGTCCGTAGGAGGCTTTTCGGGTGCGCTCAGCGGCTCTCACCTCTTGCTCCGCTCTTTCCCCTCTTCCTCCTTTCTTTCCTTCTCCTTGCATGCGGCAGCAACGTCAACGGCGTCGGGGCCGCGGATGCGCGGTTGTGAGGGGCAGAGCACGCGGGGCAGGCAGGAGCAGTAGCCGACGACGCCGCCGCCGCATAGCCGCGGCGTACCCTAAGAAGTTGACGGCTCGGGGCTTGCGTCTATAAAGTCAAGATCTAAAGCGCCACCGCCTTCGTCGCCACAGCCTGTACTTTTGCGTCGGGTAACGCGAGGCGAACCGCTTATGCGCGCCTTTACCGACGCCGTTGACACGCTCAGCCGGCTGCCACTGGTGTACTCGATCTTGAGCTGTGGTTGCACCTGGAGCTCCGCTAAAGGCTGCTGCTCTTCCTCTGACGGCCTGTGGGCAAAATTCAATATTTAAGTAAATTTAGAGAACGTTGAAACCTCCAGTGATGTGTTAAAAATATGTTTTATTAAATGCATTATTGAAAAATTACAAATATTGTACTATTGATTTATGTACTTATATCTTCAAAAAGTACTGAAATCTCACTAAAAAAATTTTTTTCAAAAATAAAAAAATTATAATTCTCTCGTCCTGTCGCTTTTTTGTTCTCTCTCTTCTTTCTCCTAATCTTATCTATTTAATAAGGCTTCTCTACAAATTGAAATAATTTTTTCATTATTATACAAGAATAGTATATTGTTAATAATATTGTTAATATAAAACTTTCTACGAAAGTATAAAATAAGGCAAGCATAGACGTTTTTTCTGTATAATCTATCTCCTTCTCCCACTTCCTTTCGCTTTCTCGTTCTCTCTCCTCTTTCCTAATCTCATCTACTCAATAAAACCACTCTACAAAATGTAATAATTTTCTTCATGACTATACAAGAAGTACTATGTTATTAATAATATGCTGAACAAATTATATCTAAGTAAGTACATTCAAATTGTGTACTGCAAATCAAACAAACGAAAGTTGTGAAATCAATTACCGATAGTCAAGTAATGCAAACAACTCTCCGAAACAACTGTCTGACTGTTCTCAGAAATGTATTCAAATTTGTTCATTCTTCTATACAAATTAAATACAAGAAGGTACTGAAATCAATTTTTTGTATATTCAACTTTTCGTACCTTGCGTGTAAAATTACATTTTACGCCCACATTGTTACTTCAAAAATATTCATCCAGCGCACATAAAGTACTACTTAACGTCTAACAAGAGGCGCAATAGCTCACACACTCTTACAAAACCATATAAAACCTACGCACTTTACGCCCGTGTGGGCAAAAATAATTTTAATTATTTAACTATTATGCCTTCTTTTTATTCCTAAAATTCATAAGAATTTTTAAGATATTTACGAAAAGTCAAAGCCTATATAAAAGAATTACATAGTTACCAACACATCCCTATTTTTTATTATTCTTTCTCGATGTTGAACTTTCTATAATACTATGCATCTTGGGAGGACCAGAGAAGTCTAGAGCGGCTCTAGTAGGGGTGGTCCATCATACATACCAATCTTCCACACATACTTGGCGGGCCCGACGGTTTGCAGTTCAAAGTGTGAACATGGTCATTTTCATATTAATATGCATATGTTTAAAGATCAGATAAAATGTATAAATGAGTTGCTTCTATATATGAAATACTGATCTCTGAATCTATCACTCTTTTATATAGAAATTTCAAACCCGCGTGAAAATATATGAGATGTCTGAAATACTCATATGAGATCTTATATGATATTTACACACGGGAAAAGGATAAAAAATAGGCTGCTTATAAAATGGTTAGTAAAACTTAAAGCACTTTTGAGTGGACTATAAATTTATATGCACTTTTTATGTCATTTCCGTTTAAAAACGACAGACACAAGGAAAAATATTTTGAGTAATGAGCGGGGGGCGGTAACCCGTGTCTGGGATTTACCCGTTCCTCGACCCCTGGAGTGGCAGTAGAAGGGGGAAAGGGACTCCCTTCCATCCCTACGGCGGGCGAGGATTGCAACAACCATTGTCGCAGTTCCTCAACCGCTTCGCTACTATGGGTGGCCCCCACCCCTCCCCCTCCCCGCCAACTACTCCCCTCGATAACTCTATTTTCCAAATCCTTAATATCAAATTCTTTTCCATTATCCGTTAATAAGTACTCGGGGGTTCCCCACCGAAACAAGATTAATTCCTCGAATGCTTTAGCTACGTTCTTCCCCGTCGCTTTCCGCAACGGTCGTATCTCTATCCAACGCGGTAATAAGTCCTGGAATACCACAACGTATTTATTCTGGCCCTTACTCTGAGGGAATTCCATGAGGTCAGAAGCTATTACTGACCATGGCTTCTCGATCACTCGACCTCCCATCAACCCTTTTAGGGGTGACTGATCGATTTTATGACGTAATTGACACTCGTCACAAGCTTGGACAAAGTCATATATTTGATGCCACATCCCCGGCCAATAATAATCCAATGCTATATCCGCTCATACGTTTTCTCTACTCCGAGATGCCCAGCGGTTGCTTCCTTGTGAGCATCGTTCATCACTCGGACCCGATGGTTCAATGGTACCACGAGTTTCCAATTTTCCTCGGCGGTGACCGGGTCTAGAATTGGATCTGGTCGTAATTTGTACAGCATCCCCTCCTCTACCTGCCAAAATTTATACTTCTTCGGGTTGGGTTGGCTAACACTTCCTCGATTCGATTGGTGTACCACTCGTTCTCGATAACCTCGAATGAAGCCACTTCTACTTCCATTGGTTCCTCTTCATGGAGCCTTGACAAAGCGTCTGGGACGTGATGCATGGCACCTTTCCTATGTTCAATTTTTACGTCCCATTGTTGCAACTTGAGAGCCCAACGAGCCAATCGGCCTGTAGGGTCCCGAAAATTCTGTAGCCATCGCAGTGCGCTGTGGTCTGTGATAGCTCGGAAAGCATATCCCTCGAGGTATGGTCGTAATTTCTTAATGGCCCAGATTAAAGCTAGACACTCTTTTTCTGTAGTAGAGTAATTCCGTTCGGCAGATGTTAAAACCCGATGCATATACACGATTGGGTGTTCGCCGTTGTCGAATTCTTGGGATAAGACCGCTCCTATCGCTCCGTCGCTTGCATCACTTTGCACCATGAACTCTCGGGTAAAGTTTGGACGCGCGAGTACCGGGGCGGTAGTCAAGGCTAACTTTAGTTATTCGAATGCCTCTTGTTGTTCGCTGGTCCATCGTCAGGCTTTTTTTTTTGTGTTATTTAACGTCGCCCTGTTTATGCTCCCTTGCGGTGCTAATCGACGACGGAGGTCTATGGTGTGTTGGTAAGCAAAGCACATGTGTGAAACAGTGGTGCTTGTATCAATTGGTGAAGATCTGGGACTCAAACCCGGCTTGACGAGTAATTAATCCCAGTCTTACCGATCGAACCACCGCTACAGACCTCTACCTTATAGGTTGGGCGAATCTCTCGAGCGAAACCTGCAGTGGAATCGGCCTTTCGGTACTCATGCACTCAGCGCAATCACTATACTTAGTCGATCCGACCCAGAGATAAGGTGCATACGGGAGCTCCAGCCACCAACCCTGGGCATCAGGTTCGCTCTTCGCCACCGAAAAAGTCCGGAAAACATTTTTGAGAAAATGTCTCCGAAAAATTTTTCGCTGACGGGGAATCGAACGTGAGCCCTAAGCGATGTTTGTTTTGGGAAGCAAGCACCTTGCCGCCTGAGCCAAACACCGCTATCGCCAGGCTTGAGTGTTCTTGAGAAGCTGGAGTAACGAAATTTTAATTTCACTCTCCATCTGGATAAACCTCGAATACCAGTCCACCATACGTAAAAACCGCCACAATTGTCTCTTGGTCGTTGGCACTGGGTAGGTTAAAATCGGCTCGATTTTCGCAGTGTCCGGGCGTAATCCCTCCAGATCGAGTACATACCCTAGATATCTCACACTACGAGCCCAGAATTCGCATTTCTTCCAATTAACGGTCAGTTGGGCATCTCGAATTTTTGTAAGTACGACCTCGAGCCATTTCTGGTGTTCCTCAAAAGTTTCGGTTGCGATGATGATGTCATCTAAGTAGCCAAATACATGAGGTTCCATTTCCGGTCCAAATAATGCATCGATTAGTCGTTGAAAGGTTGCAGGTGCATTAGTGAGACCAAACGGCATACGCTTCAATTGCCACAACCCCGACCCCGGCACCACAAAAGCAGTATACGGTTTGCTTTTCTCATCTGGAGGCACCTGGAAGTACGCGTTCTTGAGATCTACTTTGGAGATATATTTTGCTCGTCTCAATCTATCCAGAATCGAATCCATGTTCGGTAACGAGTACGCGTCACGCTTACTCCTTGTATTCTTCTGAATTACCGGGGCGTGACACCATCCACTTGCGAAACGCTCTATGACCCGTTTTGGGCATTCTACCGCTCTGTGTCCCACCAGCTGACAAATAAAACACGGTCCAACGAACGACGGCATTGCCGTGCTTGCGGTCGCGATTTTGGTGGGCGTCGGATACGGTACAGGCTGGCTTGATAGCACTGCTGCTTCGTCTGCTCTCTTCTTTCCTCCGCTTGCTTGTTTCTGTTGTCGATGTTCATTGACTCTACCATCAGAAGGACCTAGTGTTCCTCCCGATCTCGAAACCGATCTCTCTCTGTCGTCATCCCTCGAAACTCCGCGATTCTTATTCAGCTCGGCGACCTCGATGACCGCCGCCACTCTCTGGGTGGTCCGGTGAGGCCCTGCATAATGAATGCCCGCGATTCTAACTTTATCTTTCCTTGGTGGGGACTTATAGCGCTCCTTTATTGTCTCCCGTCGCTCTAACTCTCGGCCATACCTTTCAATCGATTCGAAGCTGTCTAACTTCTTATCCCAAAGGAAATCTTGGTACTCTGGTCGTAGATGGGAGAATGCAAGTTTTAGTTGTTCTTTGACTGATGTCGATTTCTTTAGATGTGCTATGATAGGAACGCTGCAATATTCTCTTTGGCCCCCTGGTATCTGGCTCTTAATTCTTCCATCACGTCGTCCTCATATAACTCACCAATGAATTAGCGACGAAATGCTTTCTTACAATCCCTGAAGGACCACCACAGCATCTCATCTTGGTAGACCTCATACCAATCCCCAGCTTCTCGATACAGAACGCTGGCGAGACATGGAATAAGATCCTCATCCGTAATTCCAGTAGCCGTTCTGAACGCCTTTAACCTCGATATGAATTGTTCCGGGAAATCCTTCTCATCTCCTGAGAATCGAATTCCCCACCCTTTCAGGATTTTAATGACCTGCAAGCAGCCATCCTGAATCGTGCTGCGGCAGCTATCGCGGTTCTCCCTCCTCGAACGGTGATGGTTGTGACTATCACTCGGTCTTCTTCTACTCATCGATATCGAACGCCGATCCCTCGATTCATCGGACCTCCCCGAATTTATATCTCGGAAGTCCACTCGCATCCTGCTCGACGATGCTGGCGGAGGTTCCCTAGGGGACTCTGTTTCCGACTCTGATTCGTCGCTCGACTGGTATCCCAACGGCACCCGTCTTTTCCTTGGGCTTGCTGTGTTCCGCGTACTTCTTGATACTCGCACAAATTCCTCTCCACTCGGAACATATGCCTCCTCTAAATCCTGTCGGTGATTTGCCGTGCCCGTTTTTTTTGAGAGTCTACGGCTCTCGTCGGCTCTTCTCCTCCGTAGGTGCTCGATACGATAGCAGTTCATTCTTTTGCCTCATTACCGGCGATGTCGCATGCCGCAATTCCTCCAGTGCCTTCTGCTCCGATGTCGGTGCGGTAGCCATACTACTTTAAAGCCTCAGCGGTCGAACATTACGTTCAATCAGCCACATCTCGCTTCTCCAGAACGCTGCCATGTCGTCTCCCTCCGGCCTGCTCAACCGGGGGACTGTCCCGGTGCGCGTGGACATAATTGGAGCTGTTTGATGGATGCACGTTGTCGTAGTGGCTAATGTCGTATAATCTGTCGGTATTATTCCACTTGCCGTGGTGCTACCCGTGGTGGTGATTGTGGTTATAGACGTCGTCGGCGAAGTTCGCTGCTCTGCTGAGCTCACTACTAGCCGACTCTCCATCTCTTCTTCATCGACCTCCACGTCACTGTGACCCATCGTCATCTCATCGTCTCCGTAATTAATTACTCCGCCTACTTCATCGATTTAGGGATTCCACGGCACCTCAGCAGTACCCAACGTCCTTAAGCATGTCCGAAATAATCTTTTCGCTTTCGCGCGATGACTACCTCGTGTGCTTAATCCAATCTCCGTTAAGTTTTCCTCTACCTCTGCAACAGTTAACCTCATCGTGTTCCTAAACCTCGCGCGGTGTTCTCGACTCGCGCTCAATTCCTTCATTTTCTGCCAGTACTCCTGTACCTCTGTGGACTCTGTATTCCGGACCATTTTACTTGGTTCCGTTTAGCCTTCAAATCAGTTAGTCGTTCTTGTTATCTTCCTGAAATAAAAACCCTCGATCCACGCTTACACACCCTACCGTCTTGCTTATTTCCCACGAGAAAATTTCCCGTACCACCTCACGTCTATGCTTTTGATAGGAGAAAGAGATTATACTATTCTTCGAAAAACGAAAAAAAATCTTCAACCTGGAAAAATTTTTTTCTGAAAACATAGTTTCCTCAATCCTAAAAAAAAATCCTCAAGCTGAAAAAAAATCCTCATGCTGAAAGGGAGAGAGAGAAAAAAAAATCCTCAAGCTGAAAGAAAAAAAAATTCCTCAAGCTGAAAAGAAAAATCCTCAAGCTGAAAGAAAAAAAAAATACCTCAATCTGAAAAGAAAAATCGTCCAGCTGAAAGAGAAAATTTTTCCTCAATCTGAAAAAAAAAAAAATTTTTCCTCCCGCTAATCCCATTGGCTATTAATTCCCTCGCGGCTAATTTCCGTTAGCCGCTCCCTTTCAAACTCAATTTATCACTGAAAATTCTCTCCGCAATATTCCAATATTCAAAATTTTCCCGTGGTAATATCGCTACGGTAATATCATTTTTCCGAGTTATTTGCACCCCAGAATCTTATTTGTATCTAATTTGCTGAAAAACAAAATCCTCAAAATTCCCACAAATGACCACACACTGGACAAAAGACGGTTAGTTGCTGCTAAAGACCGGTAGTATAAGCGCCATTTATAACGTAGTATTTAGTGTCGAGGCGAATAACCACTCGCCCCCTAAACCCCGTTACTATTCATCGAATTCCTTACTGAACTCCGCCACGGCTGACACTTCTTCTCTGTAGGGGGGAACCACACGGAAAAAACTCTGGCACAAGGGACGTCCTCATAGTAAGATGGAAGCGCTCTCTATAAGCGATATAACATATCTCCCAGTTTGGTATGAATCACGTGCTGAAAACGGGAGCGCTCAGGCCCCGAACAAAGAAGATGTCTCGTGTATCCTAATAGAGACAAACATAACCCCGAACGGGAGCGGATACAACCGATCGAAACAAAAC
>JAYJLV010053707.1:0-19157 GCA_036873485.1 Torymus texanus
CTCTCTCTCTCTCTCTCTCTCTCTCTCTCTCTCTCTCTCTCTCTCTCTCTCTCTCTCTCTCTCTCTCTGCCTTTCTCTCTATGTGCTGTTCGCGCCACCTTTTCACGTCGCCGACTGACTTACTCGACACGATAGGACGATGAGTGGATCTTATTCTTTTTCGGTCTCTTTGCATCGAGGGTCGTTAACGAAACGCATGTCTTTTTCTTAGTGTGGTTGTTCCTTCTTTTATATTTAAGAATCACTTCAACGGAGTATTTTATATTTATCTTTTTCGAATACGTAAAGAATTGAAAATTTATAAAAGTATAAATAAATGATGCAGTCGAATTTTCGCCCTCACTAGTTTCGATTAAAGATGTGTGATAGGATTCAATGGAAAGGGCCATTTCAATAAGGTGAACCAAATAAATCACCTAAGTTTTTGTGTGCGACGTTTCGTCAGTTTGGTATAAATTTGTAAATCCATGTTAAGTGTAACTAATGTTCTATCTGCGCCTTAAAATCATACAGCCTGAAGAGGTCAGCAACCAAACTGACGAAACGTCGCACACAAAAACTTAGGTGGTTTATTTGTTTCACCTTATTGAAATGGCCCTTTCCATTGAATCCGATCACACATCTTTAATTTATAGAAGTATGTCGTAACTTTTTGTTTAAACTGCATCGTCAAATGATATTTGCTATAAATATTACTATAGTTATACCAAGTTTGTAGAACATCATTGATTGATTTATATTTGATAGAGCTTAAAATACTTATTATAGACGTCACCCCGATCTGCCGCCATTCAAGTACTTGAACTTTCAATTGAACTGTCACTCAAGAAGCTATGAAGATAAAGAAAATTAAAATATTTCACATATTGACACTTTCATGAAATTCTTGTACCAGTAGGTTCTTTCTACCAAAATATATAAATAGTATCGAGCCAAAGTGGCATCCACGACGTGTAATTTATATCCCGTGGAATCTATATCCATCAAACACTTCAATCTGTGTGAAAGCACAAGCGCTAGCAGTGAAGTATTTTCCGAATATTATCGCATCGTCTCTTTTGTCAAGATACTTATTTGTTCTTAAAAGAATATTCTAGTTCGAAAACTATGTTATTCAAATATTTAAGTCCATAAAACGTAGGATTTAATAATAAATTTTTGTGAATCACATTGTTTATTATTGTATAAACTGATCTTTTTTTTTAAAATGTTGTTTGGTTAATTAAAATATAAAAACAGCATGAAATAAAAATTTCTCTAATTTGGGATTTTTTTAGAAATGTTCATTATTGCTCACATCAATTTGCGACTTTAAAAACTTTGAAAAATTGATCGCAGAAAAGTTTCACAGTGTTTATTCTTTTTCCATGTATAAACAGTTATTAATTTGACGTTATAAATGGTTTCAAAAATTTTGGCAATGGAACTACTCAAATAAAAGTTTATTTTAAAACTACATAGTATTCGTGGGTCAAAAGTTGTATACACAGTAAGTTGTAATTTGAAGGATAGCTTCTTAAAACACTCAGCTCAAGGCTACATAAAAATTAGGTCAAGATGCCAAAAGAGCGTGCATCGACTCTTTATGTAAAAAAGTGGCATGTAAATTAAGCGGCCTTAATTAAAGAAAAATAAAAAAAATAAACTATCGCCAGCGTGTCGCCGCTCAAAAATACTCTCAACTTTAATTATGAATAATCGCTCGTCGAAGTAATGAGTTGCGCTGAATTCCGCTGAGAAGTGGAACGTAAATTCGAACCTCCTCTGCCTTTGCATTAACAAGAGAGCCGCCGAAAAAACTATTGTTCTTTGACCCATTGTCCGCGTTATAACTTCTCGATCGGCCGGCATTCCTTCGTGCTATAAACAAACGCACCTAAAAATACACAAACACACACATACACACGTGCGCGTAAACTTTGTGAGAGCGTCCTCGAAACACTCACACACGCACCACCCACACCCACACACACACACACACACACACACACACACACACACACACAGAGAAAAGCTCACAACGTCGACCCCCGCATTGAAGAGCACATTCAGAATCCACGATTGCATCTCGCTCGCGCTCTCAAGCCTCAGGCAGGAAGAGCAAAATAAAAGAGTATGGCGTGCGCGCGCGCGGGAGAGGTAGAAAAAGTCACCGGAATAAATTTGGCGCGAGCTTTCGCGCACTCTTTCTCTCTCTCTCACTCACTCTCTCCGCACCGCTTGCGGGCTCGCGCCTTTTTATCTGAGCGAGAAGAGTTGGGGTCAGGGGAGACCCGAGAAAAGGCTCGCGCCCACGCCCGCGCGAATATTGCGCTCAAAGAGAAAGGTTTCTCTAATCAGAAAGGAGCGCGCGCCAACGGATAATTATTTTTTCTTTCAGTATGGTGACGCCCACGCTAATTAACCAATTTTCGCAGCGAAATAAAAAGAAGTGATTTACCGACGTTGCTACTTTTTACTGGGACTTGTGGTTTTATTTGTACGTGCGTGTGTACATAGTTTTCCACGGTGGACGGTTGAACGGACGAAGGTCGTGCGATCCTACGTTGAGATTACGCTCGCCTACCGGAGAAAAGATTATGAGGGTTGGCACCGGGTAAAAGAGTGGCTGGCTTTGCGGTTTTAGTATATCTCGATTGCCACACCAATGTGGCAGTTTTCTCGTTTCAAAAACTGAGAACTTCGGATCTTATTCCTATCGTATAAATGATTACGATTGTAAAATACGATATTATTTGGGAAAAGATAAGGTTTTTCTAAGATATGGAATTTTCAAAGTTATGTGTAGAATAAGAACAAAAAATAACATTAGCTGTGAAGAATGTATTAAAAGAAGAGAAATTTTAGTTTGGTTTCAACTTGTTACATTAGAAGTGAAGGTTAGAATAATTTTAACATTTACAAATTGGCATGAAAATTTAAAGCGATCAACTACTAAATAATTTTTCATTTTAGAGACGTTCCTTTTATTTTAAAATTAGATCTCTGCTTGTAATAAAAATTGATCTGTATTTGAAATATGCATACTGTGAAAGTGGAAACAAATTTACTTTAAGATTTACTTAATTTTATCTAATCCATGAATGGAATTCAAAATCCACTATTTCAAATTCATCGTAAAATAAAACTGTACTATACTGTTAATGTGTGATTGAAAAACTTAATTTCACAGTTATTTGAAATCCTCATAGCGAATCTCATAAAGCTCTGCATTGCTGCGCTAATGAATACTTTGAGTGCAATGGGTCCACCTTCCGTAAATCATGCAGAAATGGAGACCTACATTAATAACCTCGTAAAATACAAAAATGAGTACGTGAAAATTCTAAATCCCGAAAAACTCGACACAGAATCTCTAGTCAATCTCCACAGCCGGGATTCAAACCGAATTTCGTTCGTGTGTGCAACCATTCCATGTCGACAGTCAGAGACTTTAAAATACTATCCTATTGTAACTCACTTTTTTTATCGTTGTTTAATGTTATACCATAAATTACAAATATTTGAAAACATCCATTTGTCTACCATAATCATCCAGATAAATCAAAATTATGATTATCATAAAACAACATTGTACCTCGTAAACAGTTGAATAAACGTTGACGCACATAATGAGATGAGCGAGAGCCTTGATTATTCATCCAGGGCGTTATTTAATTGTGCAATAATGGATTCGCGTGCGTGCGTGCGTGCGCGCGCGTACAACCTCTCGAAAATTATTAAACGACATGGCGGCGTACACGCGCGGCAGTGATAGCGCGAAGAACCGCAACCGCATTAATTAAACCTCATGCGCGCACAAACTCGCACCGGTATACGTATATATATATATATATATATATATATGATGAAATTGTACAGTTTCGGTCCGTCGAAGCGCCACACACGTCCGCTTGCCGAAACTCATCTTTTGAAGCTACGTACCCTCGAGGTGCACAATCGCACAGTGTACTTAGTCGAGCCTTTAATGATCTGCAGCGTCCACTATAGCTTTCGGACTGAGAGTACAGAACACAGAGAGAGCGAGAGAGGGAGAAGACGACGAGAGAGAAACGCTCTCGAGCCGACGAGATTCATTGTCTCTCCGCCCCTGTCCCCCTCCTCGGGCCATTATGATAAGTTTTTACTTTGTACTTTGTCTCCTGAGTAACTTTCCTTTTTGCGCGTAAGTATATGGTAATTTAGAGGGGGGGGGGGGCTGGTAATAGTAGTAAATTAAAAATCGGCCGTACTTTATGCTGTCGTGCAGAAATTTTTATGACCTTAATGGAGTCTTACATCCAGCGAAGTATAATTTCAGTGATAAACTGTTTCTATTCTTATTACCGATTCGAATTCGGTATAATGTTGGAGTTATGGCTACATTGATTTTGAAAAAACAAATAAGAGTATACGGAGATTTAGGTCAGCTGTGAGTATCAAGTAGTAGTAGCGTAAACGGGTCAAACATACATTTCGGTACCTGTTTGACGACGTAATCTCTTTAATTGCTATGCAATTTTAAATACTTCATATACACACTTGATTACTACACTACAATCTATTCAATTCTGTATGAACTTTTTGATTTAATCTTCATTTGACAAAATCCAATATTATAAATTTTGAAAGCGCTGAATAATTATTCAAATAGTATACACGCTCATAGAGAGTACATTAATATATACTAAAATATACAGCATTATATAACAATGCTGAATAATTAACAAGCTGTTAAGAGTAAAATTCAAAATTTCAAAGTCTTACGCTACCTTTCATTTCATTTCACTTCATTGCTGTAAAATAATACACACCTAAAAGCATAATAATGGCTGAATAATTCGGTGTTCCGGCCCGGTGCTGATTACGTTAATCCGTCCAATTTACTATCCGCGAATTTCGAAATATCACATAGCGCTGCGGGTGACTTACCAAGTGAGCGTATATGCGCTCTCTGATGAATTATTTCGCGTGATTAAAAAGTTTCGGGACGAAAGTTTGTCCCGCTAGCGCAAACGAGTCGTTGGCCCGCTTTCCGAGCGCCGGCACATCGTAAAAGTCGCGCTCGTGTTTTGCCGTAAAACGCGTGTTTAACGAGCGTAACAACGGTCGAAGTCCTTTCTAGTGCTTATTTAGCAAAACAAATCGAACGCGCGTGAACCGGAGAAGTCGCGCCATCTGGCCCGGATGGGAAAAACCAATTGGCGGAGAAAAACACTGTTTGACTCTCGATGTTTTAGGGGTTGAAGTTTCTTCGCTGGTCGGAAACTTTGGTATATGCGTCTCCTCGGGTATACATCGGAGGTATTTGAACGATACTTTGGTGGTATAGGGGAAGGAGGAATAAACTTAATACAATAAGGATTCAATATAATAGAATGATGCACAACACACAGTAATTAGAAATGAAACGAAATCAGATTTAGATTGTTTCTATGAATTAGAAATATTTTGACTTTTAAAGTCAGAAAACAAATGAACCTATTTGTCGAGAGAGCGACTTAACTATTGATCTACGTCATGTAAGATGAGATTTGATTTTCACAACAAGAATACGTCACGGGAAATTAGTACTCTTAATATACAAAATTTTGTATCTAAAAAAAGGAATACAGTAGTAAACTCTATATTTATCGGATTTTGTATTCCTTCGTCTGTATTTCCAGTCCCTCTGAAACAATAGTCATAAAAATAGTAGTATACATATATACTGAGCTGAGCTTTTTTTCAAACAAGCTTTCACCAAAATTATTTCTCCTATACCTGTTATATGTATCTGCTATTGCACAGTCTGTAAAACATCATTTCTATCCTCAGTTACATGCGTCATCATTCTTAATATCTTTAAATTTCTTCAACCTGACTCTTGCACTTTGCCGAAAGGCGAAACCACTCTCTGTGTTCTGTATACTGCAGCATCTATTCCACTATTACTTCGCATCTCAGGTGACTCGTAAAAACTAGCCGCCCTAAATACCTTCTCCCTTCGTGCTATTGCTTCCCAACGTGAAAGTGAGAAGCAAGGAAATCAAATTCGCCTTGGTGCATTGAATTGCATGCGAGCTGAGAGAATTCCTGCTCAGTGTGGGATTCGGCACAGCTGCAAAGACGCTTTGCGCTTTCTTCGCTTCGCGTGTTCTCCTTCGTTGTGTTTTCGCTCTGTTGCGACGAGAGAGAAAAGAGAAAGAGAGAAAGAGAGCTTCTCCGCGCACTCGTTGCGTTTCGACGCTGTGTTTCTCAGCTTTCCCTAGATCTCTTTGGCAACGGTCTTCCTCCTGCACTCACGCGAGTGCGCACGCGCGCGTCGATTTACGAGCCGACGAGATCTCGTTATTCTTTATACATTTTCCAGGTGCTCGTTAAACTTTTCTGCCAACCTTCTTTTCTGCTCTTCTCTCCTCTGCCTCTTTCGCGCTCTCTCTGTCTCCCTCTCCTTCGGCGCGTGTACTCTCGTTGTTACTTTTCTTTTATTTTAGCGTACCTCTGAAGAAGTACATTCCGTTCGTTCGTTTAGGCTTTTTTTTTATTTCCTGCTTAGCCGAGCATTTGCGCTTTTCCTTCGGTTACTCTCTTTGCGCATCTGTCCGGCTTCCGACTAGGAGATTTGCTTACGTTGCCGTCCAATTAAAAGTTTATTAGTTTATTTTTATACGATGCTGTAAAATTTTTAAGTAACTTCTTCGTCTGCTTTTCAGATCGACTTATTTACTTCATAGAAAGATGTTTGTTGAATAATTAAGCTCAAACAAGTGTATTTTTGAGTAAACAGAAACGAGTGTCGTATTTTACTAGCCTGTCATGTTTATTAATCAAATAAGGACTTGTTGAAATGTTTCGTATATTTGCTGTTTGCGGTTTTCTTTATATTTATGTTTCTTTCGAGCTCACAAAGTTAGCACACCTATATGTTTACATTTATTTCTCATATTTGTTCACGAAAAATAAGCTAGATGATATTTACATAAAAATACACATATAAAATCTACATACACTTACGAAAATTTTATTTGTTATTTTTTTAGTTTTACTTTACGTAAAATGAATACATAAATATTATTATCTTTCGTAAAATATATTACTTGGAACACTTTACAATAACCCCTATTTTTTATATATTATTATTCACTGCATCTTAAATTTACAACTAATTTACAGGAATAAATTTTAAATTTGAATGTCTATATGCTGTACACGTAAAATATATACAATAGATATGGAAAATAGCAGAATATTATTCATGAGATTCAAAACCTAAATGCATTTTGAAAATGCATTGTCACATCACACCACTGCACAATAAAAAAAATTGAAGTTTTGGAAAAAAAGAAAGAGTTTAAAAAAAGAAAACATGCAAAGTTCTCACGAGTAGTCGATATTCATACATTTAACAACGAATGACCGAGCATAAATGCAAAATCAATCTTTCTCGAGCTTTCCTTTGCAACTGCGTTCTCGTTTTTCTTTTCTTTCTCCTTTCTTCCCGATTTGGTAGTTCTCCCAGAGAACGGTAACCACTTCTCCTTCTTTTTTTTTTTTTACCCACTTCTGACCTTTGATCCGTTTTCCACTGCTACGACGAATTTGCGCGCACTCGGACTCTTTGCGTTCTTCATCCATGCCACCTTTACTGCGCAAAAGCCCGTTACGCTTCTGATTAGCGTTGATATTCGCACGACCCGTTGTAAGGCAATTAAAAAAGCAATTAATTTGGTACCCCCTATTGCCTATCTTAAATTGTAATTTGGATGAGCGACTTCGATTGCCTGAACGCGCCCTGTAGTAAGGTTGAGGTAATTCGGAAGATCAGAAACTCAAAGTTAATTTCGCAGATAATAAGTTATACCGAGAGGTATTCAAACTTTGGTTATTAATGTATTCAGTTATTAAGAATGATTATTTTTTTTATTTTGGCATCCCGATAAAATTTATCATGTAGTTAATGCTTCTAAAGTCAGTGTTTCGACGCTTTTCATTCATATATGAATAAAATCCTCGGTGGAAATTGATTTCATTGTTTTTTTTAGTAAATAACTAACTTTACTGATTGTGAGAATGGGATTTTTCCTATATTATTTACACACCAAATAGCATAAGCTTGTTCTTGAGCATTTCAATGATATTAAAATTAGGAAAAACAAAATCATTTGGTCAAGTTTTTAGTTAGTCTATGGTCTAACTTAGCCATTTCATATACGTATCTTAATTTCAATTTTAGAATAAGTGTAACATTATTTATATTATTTATGAAGTTACTTAAATTGGGCAATCAGTTGCCTAATTATATTTTAATTACACTTACATGCGCCCAAATTTATTTACATACCATTGTTCGTTTATTATTGTTTTATGTTATTATTTATGTATTTCGAAACTTCAATTTTTAAAAATTCAAACATACCAGACTTTGGAGTCTTTTCTACACAAACCAATTAAATTCAATCTTTAAATGCTTCACAACGTCCGTCTATCGTTTTTTTAAAGAGGCAATGAATAAAAATAAACTCAGCGCTAGTTTTCACGACATAAAGTATTCGAAAAATTGGAAAAAAGGATCCCGAAAAAGAATCAAAGCAATAAAGACAATCGCATGATATCAAGAAGTGCAGTCGACCGCGTGGTGACGCAGGCAGTGTAAAAAAAAATTTCCGGGAATTGGAAAAACGGAAAAAAAAGGAAAATTCAATTTTGCTCGAAATTTCTATTAGCCCATAAAAAGCTTAGTTCGATATATATACAGCTATCACGCGCCTGTGCGAGCGTCGATGGAACGCGCCGTGATCAAAAGGAATTTCTCTCCTCGGCCTGCAGGCCTGCGTAGCCACTAAGGCGATATGCATTTTCAAAGGCTCCCCGCAGGATTCCGCGGAATCCATAGCCGCTGAGCCATCACTTTGGTCTGCAGTCCGCTAGCTGCATACTCTCTGTCTATCCCTTTCTCTCTTTCTCTCTCGCTCTCTCCACATCCTATTGGCATCGGAAGGGGGCGGCAGCTGGATAACTCACTCACTCGCTCGTTCGCGAGCGCGAGCAGAGGCTGTAACTTTCTTATTCGATCGGCGCGGAGCTTTGACTACGGATCCGGAAAGCGAAAGCTCCATTTGCCCCGAGTCAATTTTTATTATATTTTGTAGCGGTGGGTATAGCTTCGGTATTACCAGATGCTTTTGTCACAAATTTTTAAGAATTTCTAGGCTGCTATTTCACCCAACGACCGAACAAACAAAAGAATCTCTTGTAAGGTGTATTTTATATAGTTTATGTATAGTATTAATACATTTTCAATACTTTAATATATAAATCATTTTCATTTATTACTGTTTTCAATAGTTTTACAATGGTATGATATATGTGTAACAAGTCTAATTGATTAATATTTCACTTTTTCTCCATTATCATGTTAAGATAATTATGTCATCGTTTTACTGTGATTTAAAACTTAAAAATAGTATATTACAATCATTTAATTTCAAATATAAATATTCAAGTAACCATTATCAAAGAATATTTGGTACAAATTTTTGTTATTATGAAATGTATAAATTACTATTATGATTTCGAATTTTCCTTGCAATATAGTTTCTAAATTTAATACTAAAAGAAAAGAGGAATTGATGGAAAAGAAATGTATATTCAACATCTCTCATTAATACTCACATTTCCTGTTTATGTCTATGAAAGATGAAATTCCTTACAGTGCTTTCCGCATCATATACTCTTAAAAATATTTTCTATGGACTTTTCATGTTCTACATCTTCCTCTCTGTATCAATATGGAAATCTATCTTCACGGATCCACTATCACCTTTTTAGAGCTTTCACGTCTATCTACTTTTCGTACCAGATATATAATATTTTGTTCAAATAGATGATTCAAAGTTTACAAAATAATTTATTATTATACTAATAGCATGGGGATCTATAGCCTAAAACTTTATATCTTTAAAATTAGCGATTCTGTTTGCTTGAAACTGTTTAAATGTTATTTCAGTATTTATTCTAGATACTTTTTTCTTTTTTTAACAAAATTTAATCTCCAAAAGTGTATATCTGATTATTCGTTAGTTGTTATTGCAAACGATATTGAAGGACACGGAATTTAACGTAGAAATTGAGTTACAAAAATATTGACATATATTCTCAATTACCTGGAAAACCATCTCAAAATGAAATATTGTTTCCTTAAAACTATGAATACATTATACATCAATGAATATTTTATACAGCACGGTTTTCGAACAGTATGTAGATTTACTAATAAAAAGTATTTTTGTTTTTGCCAATAAATTTTCATCGATAAAAAGTGGTTTCAAAATGTTTGTTTTCTGTGAATTTATACACGAAGAAAATTTTCTAGTGAAAAATGTTACGACAACAGACAATTCTGGGAACTTCATCGTAATATAAAGAAAATTAAAGGCACATGATTTGTTAGCAGGACGTTATGTAAATTTTACGCTTAATAAATCTTATCAGAGGTTTGCAGCAATCTAAGGGCGTAAAGAATGCACAAATATTAGCGTTTCAAGTTTACACGTATTCTTTAACATAAATACATTACGTTCAGTATTTATCAATTATTACTTTTTAAAATAGTATTACAAATAAAGCAAATTTAAAAAAGAAAAATCAGTGTGTCTGCATGTCACTATATCTATGTCAAATCAAAATTAGAACGTCATGAGAAAGTTTTCAAAAGAAAAACTTTTCATACCGCATGTTGTAGGCAAGTTCGGCAATATCCGCATTTGCTAGTAGCCTCGCAATTCCCCAAAGCACCTGCACCCGCAAAGAACATTCTCGTAGCAGAACAAACGATGGACTAGCAATACACACACACACACACACACACACAGCCGGCCCATGTACTTGGCTTGCTCCTCTATATCGATTCCCGCGGTTGGGAAGGGAAAGCCCGAACTTCTCGCGCGTTTCCCATTTCCTTATCGCGTTCTTTCGTAATATACGAGAGGTAATCCCCCCTACTTCCCATTAGCCTTTTTTCCTTGGCCGAGGGTGAACATCTTCTTCGCGCATCGGCTCGTCATCTTAAAGCTTCGACGCGCGCGAGCTTTAAATATACACAACGCGTACGACGATACGGTTTTTCGCTTTTACCGAAATTGAATATTTGAAAAAATATTGAGAGGACGTATGTATGTATAGGTATGTGCAGCGAGTGCGAAATTTCCTTTGAATAAGTAAGCGTGACTCGATTGAACAGAATTTGATGAAACCGCAATATTTTCAGCCGCATGGTATATACTGCGTCTATATGTATATAAACATGCACATATATATATACGTGTAGGTATATGATTCGGTTTAATTTTATGTCAGCTGGAGGCTGGTATACGTTTCATTCATAGAGAGCCATTTCGATGAGAAGCTATTTATTCTACTTGACGGGCTGATCAAATTTTAAAACCATCATTTCCCCTCGATCAGATTAATCTGTGAATTATTTGTGAACCAAGAGTTTTTGTATTCTGCACGTCTGCATCGATTCAATTACCAAAAATTGCTACAAAATACATTTTCCTCAAAACGCACGGTAAATATATAATGTTACAATTCCATTGGGCGGAAGTGAAATGATACATTGCTCTAGAAAGAAGTAATATTAGCAATAAAAAGATATACGTTTTCATATAGTGCAGTGTGAGATAGAGAGGGAGAGAGAGATCGGTCAAAGCTGGCTCCCAATGTACGTGACGCGAAAGTCGAATAAGGCGATCTAGATTAGCCTCTCGTTTAGCCAACTTTCGACAAAATCACAGTCTTATAAATCGCAACTCAAATATATCAAAACTACCAAGATGCTTGCTTATGCATATGATTGATGAAATAAAATATATTTCCTTTTTATGTATATATGAAATATTCATGAGAAAACTTTTTTCCAAGTGCATAGATCATTCATTCACTTCTTTAGCATTCATATTTTAGCGATTCAAATGATAAAAACATATTTTTGTTTTGTAATGGGCTATGAATAGTTTCATTTCACATAATTAAAAGTACAATAGCATCTCTATTAAAATATATTCGAATAAAGAAATAACGACGACAAGGTCATTGACTTTTTCTTTTTCCTATACGAGCAACTTCTGCCAATACCAGACCTTCTTCGATTTGTCACAAACAGCTAGGACAAGTACTCGAAAGGGAAATTTGAAGATGTTGGAACTCGCGAAATCGTCCAGGGAAGTAAAAGTTGATCGAATTCGCAGGGGAGATGTCAAGGACTACAGATAAGGATGTCCATCAGTTGCTTAAAGCAAAGATTCTTTCTCCCCTGCTGTTTTTTTTCTCTCGCGCTCTATTTCTCTCATTCAATCGTGTTTTAGAGCGACACGAATAGCGTTTTATTCTCGTCTTGTTCACTCTACGCGTATATGTTAAATATACGTGTACTTTTAAGCACTCGCTGCATAAATCGAGCAAAACGAGCGTTTCTCGAGGCCGCACGGGAAAAGTGCGATTCCGCTTCTTTTTTTTTTATTTACTCTGAAAATAAAGAATAATCGATGTGGTATAAATGCATACGAGAGAGAGAGAGAGAGAGAGAGAGAGAGGAAAAAAGAGTGAGATAGTATGGACGTTTTTGTCACGAAATACGTCCACCTACGAGTACAGCTCGTACATTTAGATTCTCGTGTTTGTACGGATTAATTAAAAGTTCATTGGGCCAGGCAAAAGCTATCAAACTATTTACGCAACGTTATTACCGACTATTTCAGAGTAAATTCGTGCAATACATATATTTGAACACAAATTTTTAACATACACATGTTATCGTTTTTAAATTTTATAAATACGTATTTATTTGAAGGAAATGCTAAATCATTCTACTCAAAGGTTAAATAGATGTTAAAAATTTGTTATTTAAAAAAACTTGATTTAATTTAAACGAAAATCTTTAAATTTCGTAAATGTATAGGATGATGATCCCTATTTATGTGATTAACATATTTGATGTATAAGAAAGTTTTAACTTTAAAAATGATAAAAAGATCTTTGTAATGATTAAGAAATATTAAACAATTGTTAGTTAAGACGGCACTCTAATGTGGACACGTCGTCTGCTTGGCAAAAAATTTCTTGGATATACAAAAAAAGCTAAAAGATAGAAGAAGAGAGCGTTGGGAGAGGGGGAGGCCGATCAGAAAAACAACGATACGCGGAAACAAGCACTTGCGTAGAAAACTCGAACGTCACCGTTTGTCTAAGTAACTGCCTCCTCACGGGAATCGATTTTACGCTCGCAAGTCCAGAAGCAATTGAATCGGTTCACCAACAATTGTTCTGTATGTTTTTTTTTGCATCGCCATCTACTTCGCGGTGATGTCGAATTAGATGGTCTTACCCGATTGACCTCTATGTACGAGTATAAAGCTCCAGCCTCTTCATGGATTTATTTGTCGTTCTTCCACCAATAGAATTCTTCCCGTTCAAAGGTCGAGCGGTAAACGTGTCTAGAATGCTGTGGGAGAAGGGAAGGGTGAAAAAAGTTCTTCATCATCTATATACTTCGTTTCTGGGTGCGCGCACACAAGAGAGTGAGAGAGAGGAAAGATGAAAGAAGACGCTGTTCCATATGAAAGTTCCGTGAAGAACGACGAATGACGGGGCTACTGATTTTCGGGGAAGAGATTGGAAGGGGTCGTGTCAGATGTTGCACTGTGCTGCTAAGCTTCCGCTCCCGATGTACGTTTTCGGCTGAGGAGCAATTCAATAGGAACGTGCGCCCGCGTAACTGTGTGTGTTCGCCACTGAAGACGAATTTTCGTTAAGCGAGAAAATATTGCCGCTTCCCGCACGATGCCGACAGAATTTTCAAACGTTTATCGAAGTTTCTTAGGAAGGTCTAATGCTTTTTTAATTTTTTAATAATTTCAGTGTCAATTTTTTTGAAATTTATATGAGGAGTAACATCCGAATCATTGATTCTTTATTTTATTGTGATCTAACATACGTATGTGGATATATAAGTTATAACCTATATAAATTCTTTATTAACCCTTTCTTTGACGCATCAAATCTAGTTAGACACCCATTTTTTCCACTTAAATTGTTTATAATAATTACAAAATGAATATTTATTGCAAAAATTATTAACATTCGTTAGTGAAATAATAAGAAAAACTGCAAAAAATGAAGTGGCATCGTACAGGTGAAATACCTGCTCCTGAAAGGGTTAGTAAGTACTGAATTGAAAAAATATTTATAATTTTTAGATTAGAAAAATTAGAACTTTGTTATTGTTGATTTGAATTTAGATATCGTATTGTTTGAGTTATATTTACCAAACTGAATTTATGAGTACAATGAAGTCCAACATATAAGATGTAGGAAAAACTTGTTTGCTAAACAAAAACTTTAGGTATTGTGTATAACTTCTTGAAGTAGCTCATTCAGTTAAGTTGCACTTCAAAAATTTGCTTCTACGGCTGATTTGCGCAGTTGAAAATAATTATGTAAGTTTACTAAAATATTATTGATTCACTGTACATTTTTAAATAAGCAATAACAATTTAATAAAGTAATAATAGAACGTTATTTTACTATTTATTTAAATTAGTGAGAATGAAAAAACTTCGTCTAGTTTTAACATTTATAACCATTTTACGCTTCACCAGTGCCGCGGCGTATTTGAAAACGTCATCTTCTAGAGTTCCACTTTCCAAGTCAACAAAGTGGTCACAGTGGAGCTGGAAATAAAATACTATCATGTAAATCGTGAATAAAGTCCACAATTCGCTCACTTGTGCAGTGAACCTAATAATCTTCGATTTTACTCCTTTGTTAGATAATTTATTATTATTATTAGAAATTTCATATACATAAGTTGCATGTCTAATACGCGTTATATACATAATTCCTACATTTCCTATATTTCATAGTCTCCAAAAAAGTAGTTTTCTAAAATTTAGTCAAGATGTATATGATAGACATATATTTTAAGTTCTCTGAAATCAACAAACATGTATAATGTATCGTCATCTTATATTCACCAGGTGATTCGTGCCAGATATTTTTTCTCGATAAAAATTTTTTTGCTTCGCCTCCCTCTTTGTGCGAACAATGCAACAGCATTCGTATTTCGAGCTGTTTTTGAATGCATTTGAAGTGTTTGCATTTTATGAGAGAGCATATTTCTGAAATATGGCGAAATATTACGTTAAGTCCTTTATTTTGATGCGAAATACAAATTTCATAGATTTCTTTAATAACTATTATGCATAGACTTGCGCGCATTATTTATTATTTAAAATTTATAGAAAAAATAATAAGTTTTGTTTTTTTCTTTCCAATTTATGCAGAAACTTGGTTCATTTTTAGTTCTGTTACTCGTTATTTCAAGTATATGTTAAAACTTTCATTTACATATTCATACCGGATCCCATTTGTTTTTAAACGATGATACACGCAAAGCTTAAACGTCGACATGTGAAAACATTTCTATAGATGTCTGACATCTTATAAAGGAGAAACATCCTATTTTGTTCGAGAACTTGTATTTCGAAGACTGTCAGAAAACAAATTAATTTGGTAGCGACGCATACGCGTGATCACTAGTAGCCCCCTCTAAACTGCGATTAATCAAAGCAAAAAAAAAATGAAGCGCCAAGGGAAAATCATTCGGAAAAAATTCGTCGGGGCTCTTTGGCGCTGTCTATCGCTTTTCACCACCCCTCCGCGCAATATCCGATCGATTCGCGACGCAAGTCATCGCGCGGCGCGGCACGTTGGAACTTTTTGCGAGAGTTGTGTTCTCCCGCGTGAATTTCTGTAGGGCGTGGAAAAACTTTTAGTAGGCCACGAAAATTTGTCAGTGGACCGATAGAGAGCACCGGGCGACGAAGAGAAGAGACCCTGCGGCGATTGCGTGCTTACCTCGTCGAATGACGATGGTTTCCTAGAAATTCCGTACTTACTTGTAGGGAGAAGCTATGGTCTCTGCAACTGGAATGATTCGCTAGTTTCTGAGTACATTTTGGTTCTCAAATAAAACGGAAATGTATCTTTATAAAGTATTCTGGTTTTATGTAATGGACATAAATGGTATCAAACAGATTATTATTTTTAATTTGTTATAGTCTGATTAGCAAATTTCGACATTTCCTTTTCTTATATTTTTTATTTATGAAGACCCATTGTCAATGCAAAAATTAACTCATATTTAATTTAGTTATTTACACATAAAAAATATTTATTGTATTCACACATAAAAGAAATTTTATATATTTGAATAAATCGGACTGAAGTTAAATTAACTTAATAAAAGTGCGATTTACTTGAATAAACACCATTTTTTTTCAATTCATGAATATTTTTGAACCGATTTAATTATATATTTTCAAAAAATCATATTGTGGATTTTTTGTAAAATAAAACGACAAATAATACAGACGTTATTGCATATTGCATACTAAAAGGTTGAATAGCCCTCATGAAAATCTATACTTTTTTTTAAGTACTACAGAGTTTTGGAGGACTAATTATTGGATTTCAATTCACTAGAGCTTATTTGGTTTAATTTAGAGAATGTTCAAAGGAAACTTTCGAAAAAATTTCATTGAAGCTTTGATAAGGTATGAACGTAGGATAATTTATGTTATGTCATTTAATAATTTCTATATTACTAACTCTAAACTAGGTTTATTGCCTCAAAAAGTTATGACTAAAAATCTAGTTATAGTTTGAGAGATAATATAGGATGTATATTCATGAACACACGTAGATGTATACCAAGTTTAGTCAGACGCTCGCCGGATTAGACCCAAGATGTAACTACTTACGCATACTGCAGTATGCCAATAAGGAACAGATTTAATGCTTACAGTACACAGTGCGCTTCTTAAAATATGTAATATTTAACGATTTATTCAAACTCGATACTTATAGTAAAAGTGAATGTAAAATTACATTCGTAAAAACTTTCTAACACAAAGTATTATTTTATGATTATGACTGTATATTATACGTATACTGCGGAACTTTGAAGATTTAACTTCTGAACTTTTAATAACAATTTTGAGCATTTAAAATAATTAAAATTCGGTAAGAGTTCTCTAAAATAACTCACTTCTTTATGAATGATTCATTTTATTATAGATAGTATGCGACTAAAAAATTCAGTATTCTATTCGAAACTGCGTTTTAAAACTCAAATTTTACGCTGCATGCACGCTTAAATTTTAAACATTAATTTTTCAAAGACAAAAGATTTCCATTTTACGAAGATTCTCCTTTGTTTAATCTCCTCATTCAAATTCTGAAATTTTACTGGAAATAAATCATAGCCCAATTCACCGTGTAAAACTAAAGAAATGTTCGCATTCAAAACATTGACGTAGAATTTCTACCGTCTATAAAACATTATACCTACATCTTTTACCGAACATGAATCGTACAAACGTGAAAGAAGTAGAAAAATATAGAACAACTTTGACCATTATAATTACCCTCTTTCTGTGCGTTTAAATACATATACAACATATATACACTTTCGGATCGAATCAATCATTAGCACTCATCGGCGCCTCCAGAGTATAAAGCGCACCGCCGAATAATACTGCGGCGGATTTCCGCAGAATATGAGATCCCCTCGGGAGTCATGAATAAGCCGTGCAATCCTCGCGGACGCGCGCATTCTACAAAGGCTTGGTGAGATAATGTTTTCTTATACGTGTGTACGCGAGACGAGAGTGAATTAAAATTTCAATGCTTTAGAGAAGACGAGAAGCGTTATGCTGACGATATTAGGGTTGTAAGTACGAAAACCGAAATGTGAGTCTTATTGCATTCACAATTACATTACGAAAAATGTATCTGATTAGAAAGAATGCCCATAACATCTTTATTTAATTTAAAAAGTGCAACTTATAAAACCTTACCTGTCATTTGAAGCATACAAAAATACGACATTTAAACAAAAAAAATTGATAAGGTAACTAAATGGAAAAGTTATTTCAATAATTAATTTGAATTTCTTCCTGTGCTAAATACGTAAAAGTATAGTGTAACTCAATTTTAGACTGGCGTTGATTTTCAATCAACGTTTTTATCAGATTTCCATTTATAATAATCTAATAAATTTGTTTTTATAATTTCATATTTTTTTATTTTCTAAGTCATAGTACTGGTTTTTAAGTGGCATTTTTTAAAATAATTAAATTTATACCACGCGGGCAATCTCCTTTATCAATATTCTTTAGTATATTACAGAATATTACATATTGAGCAGCATAAATTATGATTCCTGAATATTTTAAGCTAAGTGATATTGAAGAATTTTTATTATAAAGGTTTTTAATTAAATACGTAAATTTACCTGCATGGGAGTATATATAAAAGTACATTTAGTATAATTACTTTCTAAATACAGTGTTAATTAAAATATACAACATAGTAAATATTTACAGAAATACATCATGAACTGACACTATGATGAATTCTAGAATTACTTAGACAAGTATATACAATATTTGAAATTGACGAAACTTAATTTCGATTCAAATAAAGCTAAATACACGGAGAGAAAAAAAAACTTACAATTATTGTAAGAACCCTCTTGCGTATAACGTAAGAAAATTTTACCTTGGGAAATTCGCAAGAAATTCGAGGGATAGCTGTAAGGCCCCTTCCTATTACTGTAAGATAGAGTCTCACGAGATATTCGTAAAGGCGTATTGGACAAATCACATAAAGCCTTTACTTTTATAGTAGCGCTGCCTTGTGTCAAACGTAAGAACTCTTTCCGAGCGAAAATCATAAGGAGCCCATCAGATTTTCCTGTACCAATGAAGAACGGCGTGACCGCTCCTCCGTCAAATCGCAAGGAGTTCCACCGGATAATCCGGTGGCGCTCTTGAGATTATTCCAATAGAGGCGTCACGTGGAAAACGTACGAGGGCATTACGATAAACACAAGAACATCTAGCACTGTTTCCATGTGCGCCTTGCTTATATTCCGTTGCATCAATCCTTACGAATATTTCAAGCGTCCACGCGAATAAAACAAGAAAATTTCTTACGAAATTTGTATGATAGAACCCCTGGTAGAAATTCGACTATCGCGAAATGGGTAGTAAAAATGAATCCTAGTAAATGGGTAGGAAAAATGGCCAGTTAATTGCCTGCGATGAAACGCTTTTTCTCCTATTATTCTCACA
>JAYJLV010053737.1:0-19152 GCA_036873485.1 Torymus texanus
AAACGTATATAATCGTATATAAACGTATGAATTTGTCCAAAAACCAATGTTAAGATTCAGTTTTATACGAAATTATATGTTTTTTATACACTTTCATACGATTGTATACGATTTCATACATTTTATTTTTTCCATTCGGGTTGTTTTCATTTTTTCTCGTGTACAATGTAATGTTTTGTAGTTGGTATCCATCACTTAAGCTTCCAAAAATGAACACCAGAAAGGCGTTACCTGTACTGTTAACAAGGCGAATATGAAATTGGCTTTGACAAAAAGAACATGCATTCGATATTCATAGTTACTTCAGAATTTTACGTAAGAAAAAGTAAAATATTAATAATATATACTTGAATACGTGCAAAACAAATACTCTATCAGCCAACATACCAAATCCTATATTAAAAAAGTCATTTAAAAATAGTATTTGATTTGATTTTAATTAATTTGCTATAGATCCATCACAGTGGATATATAGATGAGAATTTTTCACCGTCCAAATAAAAATAAAGGAAATAATTTAATTTGAAAAATTACATTTAGTGAAAATTGCAGTAACTAGTATTCCTAATAATATATTGTTAAAGTTTCAATTATACCCAAGTAAAAAGAGCTTAAAATGGAAATGTTGCAAAACAGGAATCTGCACAGTTGATAACCGGCTTTTTGAATTGCCAAGGCAAAAAACCAATGCAATGATGTATGTTCATACACATCTTTATAAAGAGTATCCATTAATAATGATGTTGATTCAAATTCTGCTGAAAATCTGAAAGTCTTGTACATTTCCAAAAATTATTATTCAATAATACAGATCCACCATATTAAAAAATTTTCATTTTTCATTTTATACAATTGAAATATCCAAACATTTGCAACAGGTTTCCCCTAATAATACGAATACGTGTGTGTATACAGCATTTCACACTCATATCATCGGATATAGGATAAAACCACCATATCAAGTACTATCTACACACCCGGCGTGGGCCTCCCCACCTTGCGCAACCGAGCTAAACAGGCGGGAAAAGCCGGCAACATCGCGGCGTAATCAACATCTCTATATCTATATACTTATATATGACTCCAGCACACTAGCGGCGGTATTATACCCGTAGAGTAGCTACCGGCGCGCGATCGCGCCATTTCGCACTACGCCGGCGCACGGTTCGCTCGTGTATTTTCACGCTCGCGCACGTCAACTCTTCGCCTGATATACACATATATATATACATAAAGGTATATTTTATATATATATATTTGTACATAGCGTCCCTGCGCGCCGCCGCCGCGCCGCGCAAACTCGCAAGCGCGTTTGCATCATCCTCGGCTCGCGCGCGCGCGCAGTCATGGCGGAGCTAACCGAGAAGTCGGGTAAGGAGTCGTCGAAGGAGTCGTCAACATCCAACGCGACGGCGCAGCAGCAGCAGGCGTCGGCTCAGGAACAACAGTCGAGCGGCAAGGACGGTGCTACGACGACAGGGTCGACAATGTCAAACGGAGGTGGATTATTAGGTGGCGGCAAGGGCTCAGGCGACGACGCAGACAGCCTCGAGGAGATGCCGCTCGACATCGGCGAGCACTACCTCGTGCGCAGATCTGACGACTCCTGGCGTGAGTGTTGCTTGCGCTATGTGTATACGTGTATGTGTGTGTGTGTGTAGAGCATGTGTGCCGCAGTGTGTATATATATAGTATAATTGTACTATACACCTACCGACCTATCCCCCTCCACTACCTAGCTTATCTATGTATATGCATCGCGAACCGCCTATTACTATCGAGTTCGTTCTTCTGTCTCCCTCTCCCTCTCTCTTCCTCTCGATCTCGAGAGTCGTTATCGTATTTCACTGGGATTGGCGATTATCTATCGTGCGCGGTGCATATACAACGCAATTTTTTATAGTTCGCGAAAGATCCAGAGATGTGGTACACGTGTAATGATAGAACTTCGGTGACAATGAACATGACGGGCTCGACGACAGTCATCAACAGCCTCACACGAGCGTGCGCAGGCTTTTTCCATTGTCCCCCTCCACTTTACCTGGCTGTAGCCTATGTGTGTACTGCTACGTCGTTGACGATGACGTGCATACATGTACGTTATATATGTGTAATGCATCTAGACCCGTGTTTTTTACGCTACTCTGCGATCTTCGAGTGTTGTCGCTACCCGAGAGCGAATGAGAGAGAAAAAGATCGTGGGCACGCAAACGATGCACCCCTCTGACCTAGTTTTTCACTGGTGCTGTTGATGTTTTGAATTGTTTGTAGTGGGTGCGGAAGATGCGTGCATAGTGCGAGTGCATACCGAGTGCAGTACTTATTACAGTGTGGAAGGGCTGATGCGTTTCGGAGTTTTGGAGCGGAGATGTCAAATTGTTTTCGGTCGCAAGACGTTGTTGATTAGTTTTTTAAGTTACTTTCTGACGTGTTTCATCATTAGAAGATTAAATTTGCGTTGTAGTGTCAGGAAAATGTTGCTCAAGGTTAGTCTCACAGGATTTCAGTGATTCTCTTGGGTTATTTTCTTGCACCTTCTCTTTTGTTAATATTTTCTTTGACCTTACTCATTAATCTACAGAAGAGGTTTTTCTATAGAACATTTGATATACAAATATTTTGACTAAATCCAGTAGTCATCTATTTCCTTTTACAATGTTTGAAAAATATATAGCTTAATATATGAATATTTAAAGTGTAAAATTCATTCATTATAAATGATATTCTAATACTTTTGAATACCATGTTATGAATAATTTATAATTGCTAATATTCTGTATACCTTAATTACTTTGATATCAAAGATTGCATGTATGATTGAATTGATGGACATAGTACAAAAACTAATTAGATTGCTAAATTAATCTTATATATTCTATTTTGTTAATAGATCCAGCTGAAGTCATTCAAACTCGTTTCAATGAAATGGAAAACCATTATGAATACTATGTTCATTATGAAGGTTACAATAGAAGGTTAGATGAGTGGGTACCTAGAGATAGAATAATGTCTAGCAGGTTCGACATGACTGATCGTACTTGGAAAAATGGAGATCGGAATCCAACAATTGATCTTTTAGCTGATTCCACAGACAGAAAAATAACTAGAAACCAAAAAAGGCGTCACGATGAAATTAACCATGTACAAAAGGTGTGCATATAATCTAACATTTTTATATCTATGTAAATAACCAAAAAATTAATTTAAATATTTGTTTAGACATATGCGGAAATGGATCCAACTACAGCAGCATTAGAAAAAGAGCATGAAGCCATTACAAAAGTGAAATATATTGATAGGATACAAATAGGCAAGTATGAAATTGATACATGGTACTTCAGTCCATACCCAGAAGAATACGGAAAACAACCAAAACTTTGGATTTGTGAATATTGTTTAAAATATATGAGATTAGAGAAAACATATCGGTATCATATGGTAAGCATAAATATTATCTTATATTATCTGAATTACTAATAAATTGATGTCCATAACTTGAATTAAAAGTATTATTTTATTTTTAGAGTGAATGTACTCACAGACAACCTTTGGGCAAAGAAATTTATCGAAAAGGAACACTAAGTATTTGGGAAGTTGATGGCAAAGAACATAAGATTTATTGTCAAAATCTTTGTCTTCTTGCAAAATTGTTCTTAGATCACAAAACTCTTTATTTTGATGTGGAACCCTTTTTATTCTACATTTTATGTGAAGTAGATAAGCATGGTGCTCATCTTGTTGGATACTTTTCAAAGGTAAATATTAAATGATTTATTTCAAAGACGAAAAATCGTTATCATTTAATAATTATAATTTGTAAATGTTTTAGGAAAAAGAATCACCAGATGGCAATAATGTTGCTTGTATTCTTACACTCCCCCCATTTCAAAGACAAGGATATGGTAAACTTTTAATTGCTTTCAGTTATGAATTGAGTAGGATTGAACAAACTGTAGGCAGTCCAGAGAAACCATTAAGTGATTTAGGCAAATTATCTTACCGAAGTTACTGGAGTTGGATTCTTCTCGAAATTCTGAGAGATTTCAGAGGGACATTGAGTATTAAAGACTTAAGGTAAACTTCTCAAATTTCTCTACATGTCGAATTTAGATCGGTAATATCTATTTTCCAAACTAACGAATTGTTTATGCTGTATTTCAATATAAATTTTTTAATTTAGTCCAATACATAACACGTAATTTTTTTTTTGTAGTCAAATGACGAGTATATCACAAACAGATATAATTTCAACTCTACAAAGTATGAACATGGTGAAGTACTGGAAAGGCCAACACGTGATTTGTGTTACGCCAAAGTTAGTGGAAGAACACATAAAAAGCAGCCAGTACAAGAGACCAAGACTGACAGTTGACAGTAGTGCTTTACGATGGGGTGCGCCCCCTCGAAAAAACGTAAAACCTGGCAAGAAATGAACTTCTAAAATCCACTCGTTTCAACTGGAATGAATATCTTAATTATCTAATATCGATGCGATCATTCCTAGTGAACTATATGTTTAAAATTGAGGTACAAGCCTTTGCCCCGCTAAGATTTTTAGTACTAGTACAAGTACTACTACTACTGTTCGTCTTTTAATGCATCGTGCCGGTATTGCTTGTATATAAGTCATAACGCAAGAAAACAAAGTGAGACGTAATTTAAGGTGACTTTATGTGAAAGAGACAAAATTGTGTCCTGCGCGTAAAAATAGAGAGAAACGTGAGAAATTAACATTAAGCAGTATTAAACGCATTATTAGTGATTTCTCTTTTTTCAAGTAAAAAAGAAATAAAGCGAATTTTCATGAACAATGATTCTTTTTCTATTTTACTTTATGTGAAAATAATCGAATACTTTTATTTTGGAACTGTAAATTTTGTAATTTATACTTTAAGTTAAACGTTAGTATCTTAATACTAGAACTTGTAAATAAAACTTGAAAAAAATCTGTGAAAAATAATGCACTCATAATTTTGCTGATGATCTGTGAGCGTCTTTAGCCAATTCAACAGCATATTTCGAAGTGCCAGGTGCTGTACATATACCGTAACCTCCGTGTCCATAATTGTGAATAATCTTTTTTATAAAACATGAAAAAACAAAGAAATTATTAAATTGATTATTTTATATACCTCAAAAAATTTGGTATTGTGCTATCAGTATGATACTTTAGCTACTCAAAAACTTTTAATGCTTGGACTGAAACTTTTTTTTTTTTTTTTTTTTTTTTTTTTTTTTTTTTTTTTTTTTAAGACTAGACCAATTCTTTATATAAATTATGATACAGTAGTGATTGAATTTAATAATAAAAATTAGAGGTAGTATTTGCTTTTCAAAATAGTTTTTAGTAAGCGTATGAGAAAGTAATTTATTCTTCGATCTCCTTTAACTACTAAGTGTCTTGACTTTCTTAGAATTTTTTTTTATTAGACATTTTTCGTAAAGCTTTTGAATCGCTACAGTATCATACTGGAGCTACGATATAAATATAATTATTTTCGAACTTACTATCGCACTGTGCTGACCATTGAGACGTTCGACCTCAACTCGAACACCTCCTTCTCTGTGTGGTCTCAGACCAGTTTTATTTTCCACGAATTCCGCCTTTTTCAACGATGGAATGAGCTTTTCACAGCGATCTCGAATCGCAGCTGATTGATAAGGACAGACAGTAAGATCAGAACTTTCAAAGTCTCGGCAACCTCCTAAAGTCGTTAGGCCATCGACGCCGGGGATTATGTAGGTATTAACTTCGCCGTAAAAGAACATCTTTAACCATGGTGCTCGTACCTGTGATAAAAATTAATGTATTTTTAAAATAACGAGCAACCGTTTCTTGCCAAAAAATAATATTTAATTTTATTCCAAAGAAGAAGTTTATTGCTAGAATTGCATACCTATCTTCATTGATTTAGAAAAATAAGAGAGGACTGTTCAAAATATTTTTACCTTTAGAACTTGACCTTTGATGGGAACCATCTTCTTATCTTTACAAAGTATTTTTGAGCCAAGTCCTATGCAATTTACAATGAAATCATAGTCCTTGGCAAGTTCGTTTAAGGAATTTACTTGTTTTTTTACTAACACTCCACCATTTTGAACTATTCTATATAAAGAAGAAATCAGACAATCAAATATGTAAACAAATTACTCAAGAATATTTTTTATACTCTTTCGTACTTATTTCTTGCCCATGGTAGATATTGATTTGGCTGAGTCAACAACGTTGTCATAAAAGATCCATATTTCCAAGTACCGCCAACTAATTCCAATTCACTTTGAGTAACTGGTCGATAAATTGGAACTAGATCTTCCATTAATTCATTCTACAGACATATATATCGATATATAATAAATCTATTCGGACGCTATGAAAAGAAATATAATATACACATTAGAAGAAAACCTTAACAAATTCACGGGAGATATTTGAAAAAACATATCCAGAGATGCTGGTAACACCGGCGTCTGGACCATCTGCCGTCCGACTGATTGCTTCGTAATAGTTGTACGCATCTGTTATCCATTTTCTAAAATAATAATCATAATACTATTCGACATTGCAAAGTGTAAAATCCTAGTTAATTTTGATAAACGCATCAATGTTATCTTATATTGATATTAATCTAAATAGCTGTTAAAAGATAACAAGTGAATAAAATTTTTAACTATAGCAGAGCAACACTAATGTCTGTGAAATTAAATTCGCATTAACCGCTTAATATAATTATTTTTAAATTTATTCGGCTTTTATACTTGAAACAAAAAGTATTAAAGAAATATTTAAAATAAAAACAGCTCACAAACTTTCGTCTTACTTAAATTATACTAATGACTTTTATCTTGTCGAGGGAATCCCGAACCCGTAACTAGAATTTTTCCACAGCTATATATCACATGTATAAATAAAGTATAATCTCGCTGATTGCAAACAACGTTATGTATTTTTAAACTACGACTTATCACAACAATATACATAAACTACTACATACTTAAAACATATCTTTATGAACAATGTTCCTTTTCCTATAAAAAAAGAAGAAAAAAATTCAAACCTCGTGAGGTGCTCGCTTGGTGCGGAGAATGTCGAGCTCACTCGGAAGATGCCCGCTGCGACGTAGCTCGTGTTGCTCTCAAAGTCGCCAGCGATGACGTCGAGGCGCGCTGTGTTACGCAATTCATCCTGTAGCTGGAGAGCCGTCGTCAGGCCGACACAGCCTCCTCCCAAAACCGCGATCTTCATCCTTTCACGCTCTACGATATCGCGCTCAACAGACAAGGGCTTTCTTATTTATTTCGTATAGTACGTGTTAGTATATAAGCTGCGCCTTGTTATCTCTTCGCGCGAGATAACAATAAATTTCCGCACAGCACTCGTGTGCCCGAAGATGATCGTATGTATATCGGTGTACGATAAATATATATTGCTCAAGTGTTTATGCATTGAACTGTTACTGGTTATTTATAGGATGGCGAAGATTTATGCAGGCGTAAGATGTAGTGGTGCTGTGTATTGGTAATAATTGGAAAATTGGATTTTTGAGGTTCTATGCCGAATAATTTAGTATTCGGAGTGAGATGATTTTATTTCTGGAAAAAAAATGCATGGAAGTTGATTATTTAATTAGAACGTAATATGTATCATGATATATTGATTTTCTTCGATCGAAGGGAATTGATGTAATGGCTCCGTGATCAGAAATAAGTTTTTGCGTTTTACTATTAGGTATACATACTGAAATCTCGCGATACCTATGCATCACGCATGTGTGGGAGGCGTTCTCTTTGAGTGTATACGGAGCTCATTGACCCGTACATTATTCAAATGTCACAGTAAAAATGATAAAAAGGATGTGAATCGTGGAGTTTGTTAAGTTAGCAATAACTAATGTCGAAAGAAAATAATAAAGGAGTGTAAAATTATTCTGTGGGAATTCATGAAAAACGCTATTCTTATTAAATTATTTATTATTACTTATTATTTACAAGAGGAACTAAAATTTAATTCTCATCTAACTCTTCTTGTCAAACTCACTGGAACACTCCAAACGTATTTATGCACTTATTTATAACTTATTTAATGTAATTAAAGCAACAAATATTTTTGAAAATTTGCTCGCAGGATAGGGAGAATAATAATTTGAAACCGTCTTTAAGTATTTATAAACGAAAAGTCCATGACGACTTTATTTTTTTTTCTATATTTACATATTTTATTTTTTTATATTTCGCATAAAAATAACGCTGTTTCGTTCGCTATCGTTATAAAGCAGTTACATTTCTTTAAGAAATTTATCTAATGTAATAGCACATTACCGAAAGAATTAACAATAGCGAGAAAACGAAATACATGGTGTGTCACTAAGCATTAAATGTAAGGGGCAGCCGAACGAGAGATTCTTCTTCAAAACATCGTTACGGAAGATTCGCTCGTCCGTCCGCAGTCAATAAGTAATTTTGTACAATCCTTTAACTTGTTTCATTTTTAATTTATTATTCCGAATTCTTCTATTAATAATTCGCTCTTGAATAATACTATATTCTCGCTCTATAAAAGGATGTCTATGTACAAAAAATCACTCGTATATATTATAGGAATCATACAAAGACCAGTACGATCCGCTATTTCTTCTCTGCTTTTCTCGGCTAATTAACCATGAGCACACGATGAAAACGAAATTCAAAATAAAATTAAAGAAACGCATTGGAATTCTAACTGCGTATTATTGTGAAATCAGCCTAAGGGAAAACCCAAAACGAGCGTACTATAATTAATACGAGGCGCTAGTTTTATTTTACAACGAAATATAGACCATTTTTGTCATGAAAATGGAATAAAATTTACATTGTACAAAGAAATGACTATATTCCACTGTAAGGCAGTTCATGCACGTACGTACTTACAAGGAAAGACTCTTAAAAAAGAATAGAAATTTATAACAAGTTTTTTTCCAATTAATTGGTTTAATTTGTTAAAAAAAAAAAAAATAAAAATAAAAAATATATATATTTTTATTCTTCAAAAAAGACAATAAATCAATATCATTTTTGTAAATTAAATCAACCAATAAAACTAACGTAATATATAACGTTATTTTTTCATTTAAGTTAATTTTTTGAATGTACAAATTTAATATTCTTTTTGTAAGAAAAATCGAAATTTTTATACTAATTTTACGTTATTACCAACGATTACATACTATATAAAAAGTATGTATTCACGTTTTCCGTACTGTAAAAATTTGACTATTATATATTATAAGTTAAAAAGTGAAGAACATTTATTCAATCCCAAAAACCGAATTATAAACATTGGCTTTCGTAAAATCACCAAAATTCCAAAAACCAAAACAGTCGCTATTGCATGACCTCAATTATGCAAGTCTTTCCACCGTTGTACGCGACGCCCCTCAAATATATATCCTAAGACGCATTTCGCAGCAGTGCGTCTAGGTCATAGCCGTACTACGTCAACTACGGCAATGGTACTAATAAACCTTACGCTGTGTGGAGCGTCTAGGTGTAGATTAAAGAAAACCTAAGCCTTGCTGCAGGGCTGTATGGAGTAGTTTAGAGGCGGCGGTGGCACGAGCAATGGTAGGGGCGTCGGCGGCGCCTGGAGGACGCCTGAGGACGAGGCACCAACGACAACAGCGGACGCAGCTGACGTAGACGGCTGTGGCATTGTCGTCGTCACAGTGGCCATAGATCGCGCAGTGCTGCTTACCGAGTTGGGAGCATGGATTTGGAGATAGCTTGGCCAGAGATGAGGAGGTGGTGGTGAGCCTGGAGGCGGAGGCGGAGGTGAGCGATCGCCCAACTCGTCCGAATCCTCAGCTTCCGCGGGTGCGGACGTTGTCTTAGGTTTCTTCAGTTTGATAATTTTCACCTGTTAAACATTTACAATGATTATTAATTGAATTTACAAAGGAAGTATCGATGAAAAATTGTAATCAGTGAACATTGTACCTTAACTTTCTTCTTCGTCTTTGGCGGTTTCGTACGCTTCTGCTTCTTACGAGTCTTTCTAGCGCGCAACCTCTTACATATATCCAGTGACAAGTCACCTTGAGGAACATTTCCTGTAGGAGGCGGAGGGGACGGCATGTCACCCTCTCCACCACTTGGACTGGTTCCCTCGCCAGGCTTGACACCATCGGCGAATTGCACCGATTTCTTCATTCTCATTCTCTCGAATATTTTCATGGTGACCGTGGACGTAATTTTCAGTTCATCCTCTTTTTCTGTACCACAGACTTCTTTTTCCTCAAGTAACTCGGACGAGTCGTTCAGTAATCCATTGGTCATTGAGAGGTTTCTAAATTAACAAAATAATAAATTTATTAGCATTATTAAATTTGTAACTCAAATATTAAATAAAACTACAAGTCATGTATACTAACCCGAAACCTGGTAGAATTAGGATGCCTTTGGCAGGTGGTGGCGGTATCATAGTGATAGTGTCATCTTCTTGCTTTATAATTGTCGTCTCTTTACTTTCCTCCTCATTTTCCTCCTCCGGTTCTTCTTCTGGCTCTTCTTCTTCCTCTTCCTCCGGCTCCGGCTCCGGCTCTGGTTCATCCTCCTCCTCTTCCTCGTCTTCGGCCTCCTCGTCTTCTTCTTCCTCCGGATCTTGCGATGTCGAGGTTGACGGCGTGGCCTCCTCCATTTCTTCTCCTGTTTTTGCTACCATGATCCTCGAATCTTGGGAGTCGTCTTCCCCGTGAATCTCAGCCATCTCGCCAAAAAGGCTGTCCTTCGATATCTTTGCAATTGTAGACTTTCCAAGGGGACTGGCTCCTGGACTGACCTTGCTCTTGCCCAGGATCTTCTCGGCACGTCGCTTCGCGCGCTCGAAACGTCGGCGCTCCTTCTCCTTGCGCTTTGCATCGCGTAAGCGTTTGCGCTCTTCCTTCTCGACTCGGCGTGCTTCTAAGATCGCATCATAGTTGTAGGTTGGCTGGGCAACTGGTTCTGTGAAATTCATAGAATATTAATAAAATATATGTTTCACATAAAATTATAAAAATCAATGATTATTAGTAGAAGTATTACAATCAAAATTAATATACTAAATATTTTGAAGACTTTATAATCATAAAATAAATATCCTCATAACACAAATCTTACTGTTATTATGGCTTAACGATAAAATGGCCGTTTATAGATTAAAACTTTAAAAAGGCATTTTTCAATTCAAACGGTTGCGGGGTCTATTATATGCAAAAGTCACAATTAAAAAAAAAAACGACATAATTTTTACCTGGTGGAGGTGGTTTGGGCGCAGGAAGTGCCACTGCAGGACTTGTCACAATGGGCGGCGGTGGTAAGGACATCGGCGGCAGCACCGGCAGCACCGGCAGTACCGGCAGCACCGACTTGACAGGCGGTGGCAGCGACATGACGGGCATCGGAGCCAATGGTGAGGCAACGAGCGCCGGTGACGAGCACGCCGCAGCCACAACGACCGGCGGAGGCACTGGGGTGGCATATCTTGGCGGAGCCGCGACAGTTGTGACCGTCAACGGTGGCTGTTGCTGGGGTGGTTGAGTCCAGTCGACCACCGTCGTCGGCACGACTTGCAGCACATTGCCGATACGGACTATCTGGTTGGTGGGCGTGGGCGTGGGCGTGGGTGTGGGCGTGGATGGTGGTGGTGGTGGTGGTAGCTCAGGTCGTACTGGAAACTCGCTGGGCACCACTTGCAGGACGTTGCCAACCTGTAATGTCGATGTTTTCGCGTCTTTGAGAACGGGGATGGTTGCGGGAACGGATCGGAGCTGGGGTATCGTAGGAGTAGTCTAATTAGAAAAGTTTTCGTAATAAAAGAGAAAAAGAAAAATGTTTCCTCGACCTGTAGCTGCAGTTCACGTTTGATTTGAACTGCTACTGTTGTTATTGATAGGTCTCAAGGCTTTTTTGTAAAGTATTATCGCGATACAACGGGTATCGTGATTAATTTTTAAAAGAAATTTGAGTTTTACTAAAATATAATCGGAGTACTCCTAACACAAAAACATGCAATTCATTTTCTTATATGTGATACATCAATAATATGCACTAACGTATAGAAATATGAGTGAGAAGTAAAGATTTTACCTGCAAAACAGTTGGTGGTTGCCTAACGAAATGTCCGTGATGCGGTCCAGGTGGTACCGGTGGCGGTGGATTTGGATACGCCGGGACGTTCGGCATGAAACCAGGAGGATTATAGTTCAGAATTGGTGGTGGTTCTGACATTAGCGGCTTTTTAATTCCCAATTCCAACTCCAACCTAATCAAACAAAATTAAATTATTACAATCATCAATACCAGCTCCATAAAACAATCTTAAATCCTGCGAGAACGCACCTGTCATCGAGAGATAACCTTTTGGGCGAATCCGTCGACTCGTCGTTAATCCTCGGATATGTCAGATTTCTGCCCTGGTAATACGTATTGTACTCAGCGTCAGGATCGTTCTCGTTTGCATAACGATAACGCGGCGGAGCAATTACCGGAGTCTCGGACATATCTTGATTGACAGATGGCGGGCCTCGGCCCAAGGCGATCGCCACTTGATCCTGTGACTCGCTGGTGCCGCCTGTCAACTCGATGATGCCGTCAGAGCGACGGGACGGTCTCACGGGCGCCACGCAGGTTGTTGGCAGAGGTCCGGTCTGCTCAACGATCCGTGGTATTATGGCCGCTGCCCCCGCGCTTAACCGTCGAAAATCCTCTTCCTCGAGCTTTAATCGATCAGTGTAACGGTCCCTGCGCATCGGCGAGAAAGACCGCGAACGTCGAGATTTGTCCAACGATCTCATCTCATGATTCCTGAATCGAGATCGCGAATCCGAGCGGCTCCTCGAGTTAGATCTACTTCTGGACCGTGATCTTGACCTGGACCTAGATCGTGTCATAGACCTCGACCATGATCGTGATCTGGATCTGGTTCTGGATCGTGAACGTGAACGTGATCGGTAACGAGGCCTTGGAGGTGGTGAGCGTCTGGAACGGACAGGCGATAGTTTCCTTGGAGGTGATAGTTTCCTTAAAGGTGATAGTTTTCTTGGAGGTGATAGTTTCCTTAAAGGTGATAGTTTTCTTGGAGGTGATAGTTTTCTTGGAGGGGATAGTTTTCTTGGAGGTGATAGTTTTCTTGGGGGTGATAGTTTTCTTGGAGGTGATAGTTTTCTTGGAGGTGATAGTTTCCTTAGAGGGGATAGTTTCCTTAGAGGGGATAGTTTTCTGGGTGACGATTTCCTCAGGGAAGGAAGCTTGTCACGACGTGGTGGAGGTGCGCCACTCAGCGAATCCGGCGATCGGCTGTCCCTTCTGTCCCTGCGGTCGAACTTTGATGAATCTCTGTAAGATTGAAAAATATTTCTTGAAGAGCTTTATTAAATGATTCACTTAGTAAAAAGAAATATATTGTAATAATTAAATTTACCTTCGGTTTCGGACACTTGAACTTGGCCGGCTCTTTAGGTCCCTATCAACGCTATCGTCTCTAGCCCGTCCCTTATTTTCGTAACTGTATTCATTTGGATATGGGTTAATTGGAAGTTTATCCTCTGAATGATCTGAGTGTCGCCAAGACTTTGTATCTTCGTTCAAACGCAGCCTAAATAACATTTTTCGTTTGATATTTTGTTTTAAATAATACTATGTTTGAGGCGAAAAGCAAAGTAATTTACCTGACCCGTGTCCTATCGTTTTCATAATTTCTTTCTCTGAGTATTTCCATAGGGTCGTAAGGCTTATCCTTATTTTTGTCCAGTTCGAAATTATCATCATACCTTCTCTTACCACGATCACTTTTGCTGGATTGAGAACTCTTCTTCAGACCATCTATTGAATAATAAAAATAAAAAATGTTTTGTTTTACGATATACTTATTTATTAACTTTCACACGAATGAATTTTTATATTACCTCTGTAATTTTGCTTTGGCGGACTTCTCTTGTCTCTTCTAGTCTTGGATCGATCATCCCTTCTTCGAGGACTGCGACTCCGGCTTTTACTCCTGCTCCTACTCGGACTGACATTCCTGGTAATTTTGACTGGTTCCTTCGAGTCCCATGCTGTCGAACTCATAGGTGGTGAGCTTCGTCTCGAACTCCGGCTTTGATATTCCTTCTTATCCTTTACCTCCTTCTCAGTATTTTTCACACTGGACTTATCGCGGTTTTCGTTCTCGCGATCCTTGCGACTTGGACTCTTCCTCTTGGGCGACTTGGGGCTTGTGATCCTGTGGCTGGGCTGACGAGCGTCTTCCGTGCGAGCAACCTCGTCGGACTTAGGCAACTCGTGACTATTTAGTTCGATAACCTTCTTTTTGTACTGTTCCGGCGAGCAGCTCGTAATCTTGACCGGCTCTGTGCTATGCCGGGACAGCACTTGCTTTGGAACTAATTTGAGCATATCTTTGGCTCTTTCCTCTGGTGCGTTTGACTCGCTCTTCTTTTTATCTTTGTTCAAAGGGTTAGATTCAAACTTTACATTCTCAATATCGAGGAATATGTCTCTGTACGAACTACCTGCTGTTTCGAGTTTAGAATCGATCTCGGCAAGAACCGGTATACCGAATTCAGACGCCTGTTCGATCTCTGTAGGTTTGCCAGTCCAGCTGCTCGGAGTTAATTTTTCCTCTTTAATTGTCTTCAGTGTCATTGTTGAATCCTTTGATAGTGGGAAATCATCGTCTTCTTTGGGAATGATGAAATCATCCATCAACTTCTTTTCCTTTAATGCAGCCTAAAAGAAAAAAAATTAGTATTAGTAAAATGTTTGCTCAAATCCAGCTACGCTAGTGTAGTATACTCACGATTTCCGACATTTCGGGCGCCTCGATATCTAGTGTATCTTTGGTCTCAAATACCGACTTCTTTAGCCTGTTTAGATTCTTCATGATCCCCGATGGGCTCAATTCTTCGTCCTTTGCCAATGCGTGTTCTAGCAACGCAATTTCTTCCATCTTGCGCCTGAGTGTCTCGGGTGAATCGACAATATTCTCCAGATCCTTGGGCGGCGTGTAGCATAGAACAGCAGCCGATGATGAGTTTACTTTAACAGACTCGTCCTTAACGCGCGCACTAACCGCTTCGAGGAGTGGGCTATTGAATGACGCGTCGCCCACCTTCTCGTTCAACAGTAGGTCGTGAGTCGTGACCTTCGGCCAGTTTCCCTCCACTTCCCACATCACGGGCATACCGTTATTGTCGAACTCCTCCGGATGATTCTCCACATCCCAACGGCTCTTACGACGCGGTTGCTGCTTGTCCTCTGGGTCGATGCCGCGAGGAACCTCGACTGGTTTGATGCTGCTCTTCTTGGCTGTTTAATTACATACATATAAGCAACAACAATTCCACGTTAAAAATTTAATTAGAATAGTATATGAATCTTACCTTCAGACTCAACTATCAATTCTTCTTTTTTGTCTTCCAAGGTCTTTTTAAACGACAAGGACATTTCCTCTCTCTCGGCATTCTCCTGCTCGTCCTCCCAAATCCTAATCGCATTAATGCGCTTATCCTTCTTCTTTTTACTTTCCTTGGCATGTTCATCCTTTACTCTTACGTACGTATCCGTATCCTTGTTATAAATCAAATTTTTGTCCTTGACCTTCTTCGACTTAACTTCCTTCGTCGACGGTCCCGGAAGTGCATCAAGACTATCAACTTCCCACTCGTTTGCGAATATCTCACGCTTGTCCACGACTTGCTCTAGTTGTGTCAGTGACAGTACGTTAAGAGAATCGAAGTCCGTGTCGTTCCAATCGACCACGGGCTTCTGCTCGATAACGCTGAACTGGCGCGGCTCTTCCTCAATGACGGGCGCTACCACTGTCGAATGCTTGTTACTTTTCTGCTCCCAATCATCCTCAAAGCTCTGAATATCTCGCTTTATTTCTTTCTCCTTCTTCTTCTTTTTACTTTTCTTGGGTTCCGGCTCTTCGTGTTTTGCATCTTCCGGCTCGTTTCGAACAATTTCTTTTTTTTCCTTCTCTTTGTTTTTTAAATCCTTACCAGACTCACTTTTATGATCATCATGCTTTTCTTTCTTCTTCGAAATCTCCTTTGGCTTTGCGTCTTCATGAACTTTTGAACTGTCGTCGTGTTCTTTGGTTATCTGCCTCGGCACACTTTCTCTTTCCCATTCCGAGTATGTATCTTCGCTCACGCCTCTATTTCTGATCTCTGGTTCGACTGGACTTTTTGCCGGCTTCATCTGATCGATGGCGATTTTCTGGTTGATGATTTTCTCCGGATCTAAAATAGCTTTTTTGCCTTTAGCAGACTTTTTCGATTCCTCCTTTATCTTCGCAGCCTTGTGGTGCTTGCTATCGCTCGATTTCTCCGATTTGGACTTGGATTTCTCGGTTGGATCATCCGCACTCTGCTTACTGAGCTTATTCTTTTTCTTCTTTGCCTTCATTTTGCGCCGTTTTCTTTTTGACGGCTTCGCTTCGGAATCACTGCTGCTCGAGTCCGTGCTTGCCTTCCTCCTGCGCTTGCGTTTCAGTTTCTTACTCAACTTCTTAATACGCTTCTTCTTCTTGCGCTTCTTGTCGGCTTTTCGCTTCTTTTTCTTGCGCATCTCTTCGGAACTCGATGAGTCGCTGGAGCTACTTTCACTGTCACTCGACTCAGAGCTCGAATTCTTGCGCGTGCGCCTGCGACGGCGTTTGCGACGTCGACGCTTTGCTGGTTCTTCAGACTCGGAGCTCGATGAAGAACTGGAGTCGCTGCTCCAGCTTTGACGACGTCTACGCTTTTTCGCAGATACCTCAACCTTGACGGGTACGGTAGCTGCAATATGGTCGGAGGCTGCATCTTCGTCGGTTAATTTTTCAACTTTGATTTTCACGTTCTCCCAGTCACTGGGAATGGACCGTGACGAATCCTCGTTATCGTCTTCGGATGATTCATAGTTGGAATCCTGGTCATCGGGCTCTTCTTCCGGTGCAGGTTGCTGCTGTCGAAAAATACAATATTAAGTATATAGTTCATTGATCGATTGGTCAATAAATCGATAAGTACAAAATGAAACAATTAATAATAGTTCGATGAAGTATAGTACTGTAGTATCAAAATACATACATATATAATCAATATTTTTTTAAATAATTACTTTTGATAAATATTTTGTAAAAATTTTAAATGGTACCTGAGATAAAGGCGCTGGTGGTTGTTCCTTAACAATTTTTGCCGATTCTTTGCCATGACGAGAATGCCTTTCTTTTTCTACGTTTCTGCTATTAGATTTCACGGCAGCAGGAGATGCAACAACTGTGTTCTCCTTACTAGCTTTGCTACAGAACACGGGTATATCAGGAAGTTTCAAGCTTATGCTGGACGGTTCTTTGGTCAGTTTCGCCTCTAGACTGAACTCGTAAAACGTAGAGGGTGACGAAGCTTTTGTAGGTACCACCTCGTGAGCTACAGACTGCTTGTTGGTAATTGGCTCCTTGTGACTTATCGACCCTTTATGAACCACTGGTTCTTTACGTGCAGCAGACTCTTTGCGAACCACTGGCTCTTTGCAAACCGCTGGCTCCTTAGAATGGACTGACTCCTTATGAACCACCGGCTCGGGGACGCTATTATTTTCAGTCACTGGCGCTGTTACAACAGCAGTAACAGCAGCAGCTTCACTGCTACTGACCATCTTCATGAACTGCTCATATTCAGAGACGAGCTTTTCATCGCCTACCTCAGGCCCCGGTGACGGAGATTTTTCCTTCACCGATTTCTCGGGAGGTACCTCTTTGGGTGGCTTTTCCTTGGGTTCCGGCAGTTTTTCCTCAGCGGCGTGCTTTTTGTCCTTATGATGATGGTGATGGTGGTGCCGATGGTGCTTCTCCTCGCGACTGCGATGCTTTTCCTCCTTATGCTTGGATTTTTCCTCCTTGTGTTTCTTACGAGATGGCGATTTTTCCTTCTTCTTGGGCGAAGGCGAACGCGAAAGAGTATGAGTACGTGAACGCGATCGAGAGGGCGTACGAGTATGTTTGGATTTGGACTTGTGCTTGGATTTTGATTTGGTAGGTAGCGGTTCTTCAGTATCTATAAATGGTTAAATAGAATAGAAATCTTACGATTGATAAGCAACTTGAATTATTTTTTAATAAAATTGCTTACGATCATCAATTGAACTTTGCTTCGATTCTTTTAATTCAGGCTTAGGTTTTGGCGATTTTGGCTTCAGCTCGGGTAGTGCTTTTGGAAATTCCGGTTTCAGTTCTGGCTCTGGTTCTAGTTCTGGCTCTGGCTCTGGTTCAGACTCCAGTTCTGGTTCTAATGCAACCAGTCTGTCATCAGAGATAATTCGTTCTTTGGTTAAAATGATTGATTGTTCAGGTGACTTATCAAAGACATTGTCGTCGTTGTCACTTAATTCGTTTTCACTATCCCATTTGGAACGTGGGAATGATGGCACATCGATGGATGTTCTTATACTTATTGACTTTGACGGATCCATTGTTTTGTACCAAAGTCGCTCGTGATGGCCTTCTTCTCGCTCCGATGTTATAATTCTGTAATTTTAATCGGTCAATTTTTTAGATTCCATTTTATAAAAATTTGTAACTCACAAAGCATTTCACACATGAGAGCATAGTATATTTTACCTTATTTGTGTTGCTTCACAGATATCTTCCATTTTTTCGCGTCGATTGGGCGATACAGCGTTCAATACAACTTGACGATCAAAGTGCAATGGATGTCTTGGATTCTCGCAATATAATATGGGAGGCTTAGCTTTCGTTGTTTTGATTGTCTCCGGTTGAAATTCTTTAGGCCCACCGTCTTGACTTTCGGCAAGAAAAGGATATCGAAATGGTCGGCCGTCGGAAATCATTAGCATTTGTTCAAAATACTCGTTAAAATCTTGAGGAGATCTATAATAACAAAATTATGTGTGTACATTTATAGAAGACAAATAAAAATTTGTTAATACTTGATAATTAAAGACGTGCGGACTAAACTCGAGGTTAGGTAAAAATGTATATCCCTTAAGCCTTTTAAAATTGTTTCAAAAATCTTATTGAAATTTTAATTTCAGTCAAAAACTCTAGTTTAGATTTAAGCACTTTTTAGGCACGACCTCCCCGGGAGGGCCTTATATATTCACCAGAGTAAAAGTCGATGTTTATGGATTATCTCG
>JAYJLV010053748.1:2500-19151 GCA_036873485.1 Torymus texanus
CGTGATTTGTTTGATCCTGGTTGACACCATTACAAAAAATTTTTTTGCAATAACCGATTTTGAATTAAATAAAAAAATCTACTTTTATCTTTTTAAAATGATTTTAAGAAAATTGTATTTTATAAGAGTAGACTTTTTTTACAGAGAATTCATAATTATTAAATGTTTTCTGTGTTCTAAAATATTTTATCGTTAATATAACATTAACTTCGTAGCTAAAATAGTATATGAAATGATGTAGAGGGCAATGTACAAAATTTCAAATTTCAGTCAATCGTAATGTTTCAATGCCGATACCTAACATAAAATGCAATATCAATTAATAGTTCGTTAAAATCATGATGTGACATTGACGTATAAATTCACTCCCTTTTCTATTTTAATTTTAAATCTTAATTTTATTACGATTATTCATAGACGAATTTTGATGTAATGTAATTAATTATCGGTAATTAGCAAAACGAATAAATCCTTAGTTTGTGGGAGCAACGTCCCAATGTATTAGCGACTTTTAATAGCTTCGATCTCAAATTCTTCATTTTGTAACGTGAAATACCATTGATGGATTTTTCAAAGTTTCTCGAAATATTTTTTCACTATCTTATCTAAATAGGTTTGTTGAAGTTTTATTAGTTTAGAATTTTTTATTCTTCCATTCACAAGAATTTCCGTCGAATGATGCAGACGTGATATTACCTTGACAATCAGAGTAAACCTCCTTTCTTTGTGCGGTTTTCTCTCTATTTCAGCTCTGAAATAAAGCAACGATTACCCGTGCACGCAGGTATACACTGCGCATGTTTAGTCGCGCTCAAAGAATATATCTGCGCTTTGAAACTCACTACGTTTGTGAAATCGTCAAGGTGATAAGAATCTGTAGGAAGTTGGAGTAGTACGAACGACTCGCGCGTGCAATGCAACTCCCGTAACGATGCTCTCGTGATCGTATGCATGCGCGGGATCCGACCGTTTAAATAAATAACATCCTGGTCGTTTATCGGCGATCTTGCGAGAGCTGCACACGAGCGCGACGAGTAGAGTCGGCTCATGCCTTCTCCGCTTACACTTTCGACGACACGTGGCTAGGGACAGAAGGGAGAAATCGCGCGTTCTTTCTCTCCCCACACACGTTGGCGCCCTTCTCACGTTTTCAAGTGTACATACACTGGCAGTACTCGCGCGACAGCTAGCTCGATATATACGTGGATTGTTTGCAAGTAGAGCGACGATAACTTACGGGACTGAATTACGCAAACTCGTGCAGCTCTGTTTCTCGGTGTCTCTCTTTCTCTCCCTCACACTCCCCCACTCTCTCCATCTCCTTCTCTTTCCGTCTCTCTTCCTCTCTCCCTCTCCCCCCTCCCTCTCTGTCTCTCTCTCTCTCTCTCTCTCTCTCTCTCTCGTTCTTCTACCTAAAGTGTGTATCTGTTGTGTCATGTGATGGATAAGTGGAAAGGCGATGAAGTTTATTATCTGTAAATGCATATCTTGACGTTCCGAGTATGCACTAACGCTATCTTATTCGGCATTTTCCAAAATTCTTACTTAACTTTTTTTTGAAAACTGTATAATTATTGGAAGATTTTTATGTCATGTCCAAGAAGGATAATAAACGTAGAGCATATTTTCTTCTCCTAATCCCTTACCACGTGACTTCCTCAATCTTAATTCATTGATATTTTATATTAATTCTTAATTTTAATAATTAAAATTCTGACACTAAAATTTATAATTTTGAAAAAGCACGCAATGAAAAAAATTACTTATATAAAGACATTTTTGTAGTAGTTTATGTTATACTATCATTTTATCTGAGAATATTTTATTTTAAATACTAGTACGCAAATTAGAAATACGAAAGCATATATATATTAAAAGATGTGAATTAACTTTTTTAAATTAAACTGTACTCAATTTTGTCAAATTTATAAGAGCCCACTCTTACAATAAGTTTTATTATATAGTCTACTTTAAATTTCTATTATTTATTGCTTTTCGAAATTTGTAGTGAATACGATTACTTTTATTTGTCACAAAAAAGATTTTTGGTAGTCAAAAAAGGCCTTTTTAACTATAATCTGATACACTTTACCAGAAAAACGTAGCTGTCATACTAGGAATTTTGGACTCGCAAACAGTAAAAACGTTTAGAAAGAATAAAGTCGTTCGTAGTCTAATATATTTAAAACTTGTGAACAAGCGTTTACAAACTAAAATTAGATTATAATGAAATAAGTCGTACGCGAAGATTGAAAAATATTTTGTAAACAATAAATGAATTGTATGTTCCACCCTGAATCACCTGCTGAACTCATCAATGAGGCATGCAGACTAGGAAAATTTTTATCCATTTAGTAAAATTAATTATCTTGATATATAAGTACAACCAAAAAAACCACGTATAATTGTAACTCAACAGACAGTATAGGGTGATAGGTACTGCAAATTTGTTATTTACAGAGATAGAATATTCCCCAATCTTTATTTGAAATCTTTCGCCAAAGGGAGGTTTATGAAGTTACAATTTTCTTTTGTGCAAAATTCAAGAATTTTGAGACTTTTTTACTTTTAACGCACTGTGGATCGTCTGCCCCATTTTAGTGGTAGTAAAGCATGGAGTTAGCTCCAAAAATCTTTTCATACCCAGGAAACTCGCTGCTATAAGTGACATAGTTTAAAGAAGTTTCGTTGTATAAGGTTTCTAGTAAACTGGATTGTTAATTGTCTTCTGTAGTCATTAAGAGGCTTTATTTGATTGCGATGGTCCAGCAGCCAAATCTAAAATTGTCAAGAAAAAATGATCATGAAGACTTCCAATTATTTAAAAAAAATATAAGTAGAAAAGTTTAAGTACTTATCATGAAAAATCTGAAATATTTGTTAATTACGTAAAGAATAAATCGATACTAATAATATGTAGAGAAATTGGAAACCTAAAATACTCTCAACACTGCTAGATTCTAGCATACCAAATACATTACAATAACAGTTAAATCAACATATTTAATGGTGTAGTAATACACATTGATGATAACTTTATTGAAACAATCAAAGTTGTCACAGTCAACATTCTGCTGAGTATATATTGAGCTCTAATATCAAATATAGCGATGACAAAATCAAAAAAGGAAAAGTAAAAGGAAAAGTAGCTGTAATTACAAAAGATGTTCATAAAAAATAAATTTCTGAAAAACTTAGAAGTATAAAAATGAACTATAGCGAGTAAAGAAGAAAAAGAAAAATAAGAACTAAAAACTTATATTCTTTTATCAATGCATTTTTTACTTTCTACATCAGAAATTACTCAATTAGTTAAACGCAAACAGTTTTTGTCAACAACAGCAAGGAAAAAATATAAATCACTTAAGAGTTGTAACAATTAAGATCAACTTACAAGGAGAACTTCTTAACTCCAGAGCATGGATTTGGCTTAAACTTCAAGGTCTTAATTTTTAAGCCAAACTTAAAACCCCTACTTCAGGATTTTTTTCCGTTGGACTCTAAAGACAAATATAGATCAGCTTTATAAAATATCTAGGGGAAGTAAGTATTCACGAAGATCTATAGAAATTTCGTTAGCTGAAGTATTAAAATAATCATATATACTCGTAAATAAAGAAGAAGCTGATAAAATAATCTTTAATTTAAGGTTTCGTTTGTATAACAATATTAAATTCTTAGAAAGTTATAATCAATCAAAAACAGTATTAAAAGCTAAAATTAACAGGTAGAAAAAAGGAAATCTTTTAACCATTTTCTTTTGCTATCTTTGATTGAATATAACTTTTACAGAAATCAATATTTTTAAGCGAATCAGAGCTTAAATCAAAGCCTATTCCGTCAACTTTCGCTTTATTTATGTCTGACACGTTTAGCCATCGTCTAATTTAGATCTCCCTAGACACGTATTCCCCTAAATATTTCGAAAAACTCTTCTATCTGTATCCCTAGAGACCAATGGATAAAATCCTAAGACAGGCTAATTTTTTGACCCAAAAAATAACATCCTGAAGTTTGAGTCAAATCCATGATCGGAACGTGAGAAGCTCTGTTTGTTAATTAAATAAAATAAGTTAATACTAATTCTCTGGACGATTAATATTTATTGCGCGTCGTTAATATGTCAAACCCTGATAGAGGTCAGATCTTCTCCTGATATTATGTATGTAAATAATAAGTATAATATTTCATAAATTTAATGTATAATGCAATTGTGATACAAAATATAAAACTTTATATATCTATCAGAATAAAAGTATATAATTATTAAATTATTTTTTCACTTAATGATTGTGTTAAATTTTTTTTTAAACTTAAAAATATGCAATCGAATGTAAATGTATTATTATAGGAAACAGCATTCATATTATTACTGTATGATATTAATACTACACCAGTACAACTCTTTTGGAACAAATGAAACACAATGGTTGGTAGCAATCTTTTGCTGTATCAGACTTGCGAACTACAGCTAGTCTCACCGCGTTGAAAAAAAGGTAGCACAAAGACTGGTGCCGCACCAGTGCCAGTTTTGTGCTGCTACGACTCCCTTATAGCGTTCCCATACGATATAAATGTAAGCGGCAATGGTAAAATAGTAGGCTGTATCAATATAATTAAAAGGTTCCCCTCCTAATCAGGCTCACTTTTTCCCATGCCTCTGTAAAGGCTTATTTTACCTAATCACTCCTACATAGGAACCTAATCACTTCAAAATAGGCACTTCATACAATTACAATAGAACTTCACTTATTAATTTTAAAATGGTATCTTGCCATATACGAAGAATGCAATCTGCTAGCTGACTCAGATAGTCTGTGACGTTGTGGCCATGGTGCACTCCAATTTTTACTGACATCGTCCAGGCCCAAACATCTCGAGGGGTTTTCAGCGTAGACTAAGCGATCTCAATTCCCCGATTGTTGTTATAAGTTGTCAAGAGATTTAGGGCCGATACTTTTCCTTTTCCGTCCACTGTAATTAGTTTATTTATAAAACGAAGTAAAACTATCAAACAAAATTGAAGCAAGAAATAATACATAAACCATCGATTTTCCAATACTGTAATCAAGTTCAAGTGTTTTAAGAATCATCATTCTTATAAAAACACTTCATTATATTGGATAAATTGAGGCGTAAAGATTTGAAGTTGTATTATGCAATAGAAAACATAATGCTAAGAATAAACAAAAAATAGATATAATCTTCAAAGATAATCCTATTAGTGGTAAGAATATATATCTTCTGTGTGTCAGAAAAGATAAAAACGTTTGGATTATCAAAAAATTGAGATTATTCGAAAAATTGAGAAATGAAACCTAATAGTGATGATAAAATATGTTTCATTATTGTTATATGAGAATTAAAAGGCATCTAAAGAGAGTTAAAGGTTTCGCTATTTACACTCACAAAACAAAAACTTATAAAATTGTGCTCTCGATCGGTGTTGGGAAGAGGACTAATATTTCTCGTTTAGGGTGGGAGGTATAACGGGCGAGGATTGTCATCAGGGCGGTCAAAGTTCAATTCCCGGTATTATCGCTTACTTCTGATATCCCTTTTTCCAAATGCACTCCGTTATAACATACCTTTTCATTACAAAGCTTTCTCTTTATGAAAGCAAAATTATACAATTATGATATGAAAATGAGTGCCTTAGAACTATTAATGAGTTATTTCTCTAACAGACAACTGAAAGTAAAAATGAATAATACTTTTAGTGAATATAATCATATTATAACATGGATACAACACTGATAGATCCAAGCAAAACATAACATATAGAATAATCTAGGTATAAAGATGTGGCATTTAAAATTTTGAGTCATTTCACAATTTCAGTATCGAGATATAAATTAAAATAGATTTATAAATTTAACATGCGATCTTATGGGAAAAATGCTCTTCTTGCCTTCTTGTGCAAAATTCATAATGATTTAACAGGTAGTTTCTGAAAAATAAATGGCATCTAATAAAAAGAAAAAAACCTTACGAAAAGTAACGTTAAGATTTTAATTCAATTATCCTCTTATAAAATGCGTAGTGAATTAATATTTCCTGAAAAAATATTATTTATCGGTAAAGGTTATCTTCCACGATACTCTGATCAGGTCGTCAGACTGCACTAGTCAAATGAGCGGAAATTTTTAGCTTAATTTAAAAAAAAAGCTTTGAAAAAATTTCTTCTTAAAACGATAATAATTTAATTTCAGAAAGTTTTGAATATCCTTTTGAAACAAGAAAATATAACAACAGAAAATGAGCTTTTATTTCCCTTTTAATAATTAAAAAATATTGATTCCCACCAAAGCTATGAAGGTTTATTGGGTAGTATAATATAAAAATTATATAAAAAACAGTAAAATATTCTATACAATTCAATATACAATTGAGTGCAAAAGGAGAAATTTATGTATTCTGCAAATGTTCAAACCATCTTTTATTTAAAAAAAATATATTTTGTAAGTAAAATAATGATGAGTGATCAATTTATTTTGATAATGACGTATCTATACCGATTATAATTTTAAGTTCGTTTATTAAAGAATATACTATAATTATTTAAGTAAGATTGAAATTGACGTTTTTCCGAGATTATCTTTGTATTCTAATTAAACGTTGAGGTATAATAAAATGTTATGTATCTATGTAACAACTGTCAACGCTTAAGCATCTCCATATATTAACCAGAAAAAGAGAAAGAATTAAAGCCATTAACTTGCGTTTTCAGCACGAGGCTACTATTCACCTTTCCATTCCTATAAATCACGTTATCTACATCTAGCAGACAGTAATCTGACCTAATCGTCATGATCGTGAGAATCAATGTTTACCTTCGTGCATCGAATCAAGCCCCTTCCATCAGCGTCTAGCAGCAACTGTGAATGAATCATTTATCAAAAGAAAAGTATCTTGATAAAAAATTATCTACATTATGTCTATTAGATATACTTTAGCGAGATTATTTTTCACCCCCACTTCGTAACTCATTTAATGACCCGAAAACAAAACTCTGAAAAAATAGAAAACACAGTAAACGGGTTATAGAGGCCCAAAAAAACAGAATTAAGCATTCCCTTTAAACCAAAGACAAACGCCCCAAAGTAAAAATTTTTTTTTGCATTTTTCTAGCTATGAATCGTACACGCAAAATCTAATGGAAAAGGTGTATGTTTCCATGGTGTCTTACACAACAAGAACATAATTTGCGCACTCATTTGCTAATGTATTACTTTGCGCACTGCTTTGAATGAGCAAACCGAATTTCGAGCACTGTATAGTGCGAAAAGCAACTTGGTCCGAAATCACGTATGTTGTACACTTGTTGGGTATAAATGTATTATGTTAAATCTATAGAGGGAAAGTTTTTGCATTACGCTCTAGGAGGTGAATCGGTTACTTAGCAGTTAGCACACGTTAAATAGGCATCAATAGTTGACTTTTGTACCTCGAGATTCAAACGCCAGTTTTCTAACCCGTTTTGGACATTTAAATGGTTGAGTTTTAGGAATTTCGTTATATATGCGAGGCGGTCACGGATTGTGCGCGGGTGAACAATCATGTACGCCTAAGTTTACATAGCTGTGCTAGATCCTCCTTTCCGCGCGAACCAACATCCCCAGCCGGGACGTCGCGTTATAAGTAGTACGCACGAAACCAGCTGTTATAATATATTACAGGGTCGCAGTTTCGAAGGTGGAGTGAGAGACACGCCGGTTTATATGCATGCGCCAGGACGCGCGCAGGGTCCGTAACCACTGATAACATCTTATTGTCACGGAGGCCGAGAAATAAATCACCCCGGCGACGCTTGTGTGTTCCTCGGACGCGTGTGCTACGGTTTCTGTCCTCACCCTCTTTTCTCTCCCCTCGCTCTACTCTCTAGTACACGACAACTACCACTACAGTAGCACCACTTGAGCCACCGTGCCAAGTACTTCGGCAAATGCTTAAACTTGACGCCCTCGGGCAGCGAGTGTTTCGTGATCTCGGCCTCTCGAAAAACTTCTATGAATAGCTGGCACATTCCACATTACTGCCGCGTGTGCTTCACTAACGAAAATCGTTTTTCTGGCTATTTCGGAGCTAATTCTATGCGTGACGGAGGTGAGGGACAACAAATCCGTGAAACGCGACTGAGACTACCCATTTTGAGAGTTTCCTTTGGTGTTTTGCTTTTCTGCTTTGTTCGGATAAACAAAGGAAGGAGTTTTAATGGTTTTCAAAACTTTTATGACATAATATTTTTATAGCGAGCAACGAATGCAGAAATGAATTTTAGGATGGATGCAGTTTTTAATAACATATTTAACCAGTTTCAATCTAATAAATGTATATCGATAAGAGAGTTATTGGTTCTATTGGTTAATAATACTGTTCTGGATACATTTAGAAAATGGATTATGAAAATTTTAGTATACTTTAATTAAATTTCTTATAATTATAAAGAAAACTTTTATATTGGAATTCCAATATTTTGGTATATACATTTATAAAATAATTTAATTTATTATTTCTACAGTATTTAATACTTCAAATAGTACCGTGTGATTTCATCAAAAAGTAAATTAGAGCAATACGAAAATAAATGCGTGTTTGAGTAGATATAATATTAGGTCATAACAGTGACTGCATTTTATTAACAATTTATAAATGACAAATATTATTTTACGTAAATGCGAAATCAGAGTGTATATCCTAATTAACCAAAAATTATGTCACACTAATATACTCTAGTTAACGTGAGTGGATATCTAATCACAAATTTCATTTACTGTTGACTCCAAACGAACATGAAAATCAAGCGCCTGCTTCTCGCGCATTACTCATTTCATACTTAGTGATTTCGATCGCAAAGCATTCCGTAAATCTACAATCTACATTCGTAAAAATTAATGAAACTATAATTTGTAAAATATAGTTTTATAATTTAATATGGATGTATGTAAAATCAAAGGTATCGTTAGTTTGTCCAGCACCTTCTTGCTTTCTTACTTCGTATAATATAAAGCCTTTTGCTTTGATACGTATACCGATGGGAGATACGCGTATAAACGCGGTGAGTCGCGCATAATGAAGATGACCCCATCTTCATCGTAGATAAAACAAGGAGTGACGAGAATATGGCCTTAGCGCCACCGCGCAAGGTGCGAGAAGTGCTTTCCTGCGTAGATATTTAAAGGTGCTCGTTACGCCGAGACTTTCTCGACGATGGATCGACGCCTCGGCGCATCACCCTTTTTTAGTGCCAAATGCACCTGGCGTGAGCTCCCGCGGAAACTTCTATATACCTCTATGCGCCAGCACACCAAGTTTCCAGTGTTATGTCATCGTAGTCCGGTAGTAGTGTGGAATAGACAGGCGTGCCTACATTTTTTACGTTCCTTGACTTTACACCCTCCACGTTTTTTCCAATGGCATGCTGTGGTTTTATTATTGAAAACAGATTACTTGGCGTTAAAAAGAGAAACGGCATTGTATGAAAAAGTACTTTGATTGGAGTGTCTTATAAATAGATGGAAATATATTATAAACGGTGTAAAAAAAGAAAATTTAACTGTACTGAGGGTACCTTCTGATTGCAATTCACGATTATTAAAAGCCATGTCCTGAACACTAAAGTTAGATAATTAATCTGCCAACTTTAATAATAATTAAATGAATAGAATATTTCCATAAGTAAAAATAAAGTAAAAATTCATATCAACCCTAGCGTAAAATATAAAAAAAAATGTAGAAAAACGCTAAAAAAGTATATAAAAGAATTTCAAAGTTGAAGTGTAAATGACAGTTATTAATAGTTATTAATAGTTTTTTATTGCCACTATTACGTCCTATTTATTCGTTTGGAAAAAATGGAAAATTTCTAACCATTTTTTATACTATCTTTAATTTTTTATAATTCCATAAAGGATAATTCTTCTTTGATGTATCAGAGCTTTAATTTAACTTGTCATGTTTAATTTTAACAAAATAGAGCATTTTACGAAAAATTGTCTATATCACAAAAAAGAGTCTATTTGATAGAATTGTAAGCACTAAGTTTCATTTTATTATACTAGTAGGACACTTCCACAGTCTCGGTAAAATGCAATACCCGGAGGGTATGCACTATCCTTGTTAGTAAATCTTTTTACATATAATTTTATGTATACTTTCAAATAATGTGTTTTATATTTATATCAATTAAATCAAGTTTGTATGAAGAATATAATTTAGCATCTAAATATACATTAAAAAAATAAGTTTATATAAATCTACTCTTCTCTTTGAGAAAGCATTCTGCTTACATCCTTTGCAACGGTTTTCTGATTGTGCTTTTAACGAAAAATTAGAAAGTAAAAAAAATTTAGTTACGAGGAGTTCTACAGAAAATTCACACATAGAAGGTAAGGTTCCGAAAATTAAAATTAAAAAAATTAGAGGTATACATCTGCCATACATTATTGCCTTGATGCATAGGTTATACATGTACACAACAAAATTTCCCAGGAAATGAATTTAATAACTCGTTAAAAAAAGATAAAATTAAAGTTTTAACCAAACATCTATTTGTTTAAGAGAAATTTAGCATGAGAAAATAAGCGAAAAACTATCAGTGATAATTAACCAATATGAAGCGTTCAAAGATCTCAATAAATTACACTAAACAAATTCAATGAAGAAAAAGGAGCTTTGATTGAAGCTATGAATCGATAACATGGAAAGATTTTCCCAGTTACGTGGATATAAAGAAAGCATCTTAGAAACTGTGAGAAAAGTAGTTTATTTTTTGTCATTTCTGGTTTAAATTAAAGTTATTTAAACACAAGTACAGCATATTATATTATAAAAATTAAGCGTTAAAAAAAATATCATAAAAATTCGAAAATGATGAACTATCATATGTCCCTTATATTTGCTCCTTCTTAAAACTTATATTCCTGAACCGGAGCTCAATTACATCTACATTCTTATCAACAGCACCCGTTCTACCGAAAGTTATTAATGACAATTTGTCTTTTTTATACTTTTGATCCATTTTCTGTTGAGTAACTTTCGATCGTATCAAGCTGAATTATATTATTATTTATCATCGAATTGGACCATACGAAAATGTAACAAGAGAATAGTAGCTCAAAAAAATTGATATGATATTTAACAAAGAATTCTTTTCATTTAAAATTTGAAAATTGTCTACAGTATTCAAAGAAAATATAAAAAATTAGATTTTTTTCGATGTTCCATGGGCTTCTCCTGGGTCGTGAGTTCTATCCAACAAATAATTAAAATTTTCATTGATCTTGTCAGACCTAACAAATTTTCTCGTAATTCAAAAGCCGTAAAATTTAAGACAAGTTTTTTAATGGTACTATCTATCAAGCACGTTGAAAAATTCATATTTACAGTGTAATAAATCTTAATACTTCTATTTTCGAAAAGCTTCCCGAAAAACTCAGTTCAAGAATCTGCTGAATTTACTATTATCTTTGGCAGAATTCAGTTTGTGATTGCGCCCAAGGCTATGTCTGTTGCTAGTGAAAAAGAACGACTGTCAATCAGATAGTTTTATAGTCGATTTTCGGCCTCGATGGAATACGCGTTCTCGTTTTACCTCATGCAGGTTCTCCGTGCTTTGCTCCCTCGTTTTGGTTTTCATTCTTCACGTACATGGACTGTACCCGCCCGCACGCAGTAGCCACGTAACTGGTAGCCTTCAGGGTATCGTAAGTTCACCAGCGCCAGACGTCACGAAACGCAATTTCATTGAGGGCGGCGACTTGGCTGGCTATCCGAAAGCTCAGCAAAAAAATCGCTTTGCTTCGCAATGATCTTTCTTGCGTGTCATCGTAACCGTAATCCTAGTGTATGCGTGAGAGAGAGAGAGAGAGAGAGAGAGAGAGAGAGAGAGAGAGAGAGAGAGAGGAAGAGAGAGAGAGCGGGAGAGGGAGAGAGAGAGGGAGAGATAGAGAGAGAGAGAGAGAGGGATAGAGCGAGAGAGAGAGGGAGAGAATGAGAGAAAGAGAGAGAGAGAGAGAGAGAGAGAGAGAGAGAGAGAGGGAAAACTGTAGTAAATTAGATACTTAAATACGAAATGTAAGCGCGAACTGTCACCTTGGTTCACTTGCTTTTCCAGTTCTACGTGGAGAAGCATTACTATAGAAAAAAAAATAGAATGTATTATATAACCGAATACATCTAAAATCAGGTGACTCCAATATGTCACCGATCATTTTGGATTTAAGAAGCAGTATTCAGCTCTAAAAATAATTTAATCCGTATTTTTATATTTTTCAGTTGTATCAAAATGTTATTTGTTGAGCAATGGACAAAACATTCCGAAAAATCCTTTCTTAGAAATAACTGTTGCAATATAATTATCGAACTACTACTCGTCGCTCTGGATTAAAAGGGAGCCATCTCAGCGTCCGCTTGAAAAAGGAGTCATTTTAACGTCGCTTGAAAACGGAGTTAACTCAGCGTCCGCTTGAAAAAGGAGTCAATTCGGTACTAATGTATGACAATATACTCATATACAGCCATAATTAATCAGATATAACAATTACATGAGAAAGTTCCGCATATTAATCTGTTATTTAAACTAATTAGAGTGAGGAAATACTGAAACTATATTTATAGACTGTACATTAACAGTAATTAAATGTTTGAGTCCAAGAAATTTGTATAGTTAAACAATTACGGCAATACGCTTATAAATACAAAACCTCAATAACAATTAACTTTAATTTTTCTTTTGACAAATGATTCGAATTGCTATTGTATTTTGCGCTGGTTTCTAACACTTTTTAAAACCGTTCTTTAAGCGGACAAACGCCCGTATCGACAAGCGGTACAGCTGATTGGCTAATTCTTTTAGTGACAGTCTTGGTATAGGTCATAGACGTAGCTTGCTCGTATTGCTTGCGCTTCTTTATATCTGATTATTTATGGCTGTATATATGAGTATATATTGCCATGCATTAATTATATATTTCTCCATTTAATTGTGTTGCCGACCTTAATTTCGAGAAAAAAAATAACGTATGAGATGACCTTTTTGAACCATACACCGAGTTGACTCCTTTTTGAAGCGGACGTCGAGTTGACTTCTTATTCAAGCGGATGCCAAGTTGACTCCTTTTTCAAGCGGACGCTGAGATGGCTCCCTTTTAATCCAAAGCTATGTACTGTTTTACCAGTTTCTTAAGGAGGTTTATCCGATTAAAGAAATAACAAATTGATCGAGACAAAACTTAATATATAAAATAATCTATGTACAAAGATGTTTCGTGTAAAATTTTGAGTCACTTCACAACTTCAGATGAGATATAAATTAAAATATATAGATTTGAACATTTAACCTACGGTCTTATGAAAAATAACGCTCTTCTTGTCTTCTTTTGCAAAAATCATAATGATTTAACAGATGGTTTCTAAAAAATAAATAGTATCTGATAAAAGAATATCTAACAGAAGTGAATAAATCTTTAAAAAAATATATTGTTTGTAGATAGGTTAGCTATCCCTATATCCTGATCACGTCGTCATACTGTGCTATAGTCAAATGAGCGCTTTGCTTGATTCACGCTTGAATGACTTATACGTACTAGATGAACCTCCTTAAACTTTTAAGCGCATCACGGAATATCATTTTACGTATTGAACAAAAGTTTAGTATTTTTGTCTCCCTCAAGAAAAATATTGCAGATGTAACATACATTGATTAATAGGTATTTACACCCTCTACCTTCATAAAAATTCTTATCGAGAAAAATAGGATTTTTGATAAAAATACATCTGCAAGAAAAATATCATGTAGAGAATGAAAGAGGTCGTTAAAATAACTAGGAGAGGATCAGACGTCCAAATCACAGATTCGGCTCCAACTTTGGGATAGGTTTTTGATGTAGAAATAATAAATTTTAAATATCATATAAAAAATAAAAAATAAAACTAAGGAAGATGAGTTTTATTTGATTTTTTAAGAATTAAAAAGTATTGATTTCTTCGAAAGTTGTAAAACTTTAAAATTAAGCATCTATAGAGTACACCAAAATATGCACGCAGTCGAACAGTCAATTAAAAGTAGAAATTTTTGAATTCTTATTTAGGGGAGCTGTGCCCCCCTGTGTTTCCGAAATCTGTCAAAAATGTACATAATTCTAGCTTTTCCAAGTTTTAGGGTCTGATATAATTTCAGAAAAAATATAGGTATATGGTACCAATGGTGTAGAGAAATGTACTGGAAAAAGAAGTAATCATTTTTCAACTAATGAATTCTATACTGCTGATTTTAAAAAGTTTATGCAATCTAAGTTATGGCGATGGTTTAAATCATTGCTGCGCATTTAGCAGCTAAATAAAGCCATTCTTTCAAAACAAGCAAGTGATGGTAAACAAAATTCGAAAGATTTTTAAAAACTCCTTTGCATTATATTTCTTAATGCTTTTACATTTGGCATTGAAAGAAAATTAGCATGCGAAACTAATATTTTGACTTTATATTTGCTATTCCACACTATATATCTCACTTAATTAAAATTCTTATAGTGTTAGAAGTAATAAAAAAATGGCATGGCGTGACTCGACGAGGAATTAAACTCCGGATTTTCCGTGTTCGCGACGAATATTTTACCTCTGATCTACCACCGTCTATGTGCGTCTTTATTAGAGTCGTTCTCATGTTGTTAGATGCAACCCTATCTATCTCGTCATGTTTGAATACTATGTACACGTAAAAATATATAATTTTTTATTTTTGATATATTATTAAATATATTTAGATGAAAGATAAAAGAATTTAATTGCAAAATTAAATTGTATATAGAACATGTTGTACAAATTTTCACGCAATCTTTCGTATTCAAATAAATGCATAATTGTGATTTATATAACTCGTATGAATATTGTTACATAGCTATGTAAAATATGTTATAAAAATAATGTTAGTAAAATTCAAATCAATTGAGGTACAACTGATTTGTCTAGGAATTATTACGCTTATTTTCTATAATTATTATTGTTGTAGACTTAGAAAAATGTAATACCCTTGCATTAAATATTTCCGGAGCGCTCGGTAAATTTTGGGTTTAAATTTTTCGAAATTTTTACCATAACATTACGGGAAATTTTCCTGTGTGCTATATACAAAGTTTCGGAAGGTTCTGATGTTCTACATTTCCAATGCTCACAATAATTTTTACCGCAAAATTCACAGTAATTTTTCCAAAAAAATCTCTTTTCGTGTATATGTCTATTTTCTAAGAAAAATATTAAATTCAACGATAATGAACAAAAATATGATTTGAAAACAATGTTGAAAAAGAAATAAATTCCGAAATAACGATTGGAAAATTTTTAATTTTATAATTTTAGGTGGTTATTTATAATTTATGTTATTCTTTAATGACGTCATTTTTGGAAAATTACTCATATTGAAAAAGTATTAGTTTTAAAAGAGAAAAGTTAAGAAGTGCTAGTTGACATTGAAAATTATTAATTCAAGTATTTTTATTCATTATCCAAGCATCAAGAATCGTTGCAACATCCTTGTACAAATGAAATTTGTTTATTTTAAGATATTTATGTCACATAATAATAATACAATAAATCACTTCTCTCCCTTGTTTCGTTACGTTCTCTCCCTTTCTCGTACTCAGTATATTTCCCTCTTTATCGCGGTGCTGCTTGTGGGTTGTAGACATTTCAAGCCTCGCACGCGCGTGCAACTTCTCCCTTACTTCGCACGCCACGTATATGCGAGTACGCATGCTGTGCGGAGAGGAGAGAAGTGTGTTGACTGGCTTTCTCTCTCTTCCTCTCTCTCTCTCTCTCTCTCATTCGCTTGTTTGGCGCGTCTTTAATTACCAGCAAAGCATTTTCAGCCGCGCTGCGTAATTATCCTGCTAATAACCCAGCTGCCGTCTTCCTACATGCGCTCCGCTCGTGTCATGGGACGCACAGTTGCAACCACCCTAGTAGCAGTGAGCATTCATCGTGATTTATAGCATGCTTTTGGAGCTGTCGCTGGTAAATCTGTATGCTTGTGGAGGGGCGAGTATGAGTAAGGAACGTGCGCGGAATTCAAATGTGCGCCGATCACACTTTTTGGCCAGATTCGAGGGTAGTAAAATCCTTCTTTCTGGTTAATGATTAAGTAAAAGGTTGTTAGACTAATAAAATTGCTGAAGTTGGCACTTATTATGTGACTTATCACTATCAAAAAGAGATTTCTGAAACGCTTAAACCTACAATGGCATTATATTGACAAAACATGTATTGAAGTAATTGTTATATTGAAACATTATCAATGTTCCATATATTAATTACTTTACACACTTTGTTACAAGAAAGGTAAAAATTTATTATAAATACTTGGCAGATTAAGTCAATTACAAAGTACAATAGAAAATTAAATTCATACTCTTCAAAGATTTATAAAGTTTAGGGATGATCCAAGTAAGATGAGACGCTTAAAACAGAATTTCATAATCCATTCTATACATTGGTACGTAGCTTCGACGACTTAAATGTATTATTCTAGTATATATTGATTTGATGTAAACATTTTTCACTGTCAATGTTTTATTGATGATGGGGGGGTCCAATGTTTCGACGACTCACTTGAAAATTGAAGTCAACTATAGACGTTCTCCGTTCCGACATAAGCTAC
>JAYJLV010053759.1:0-48409 GCA_036873485.1 Torymus texanus
TTTTTTCGTTTATCGTAGTCATAATTTATTTTATCTATTCAAATTGAATGTGAATACGATGGCTGATGTATATTTATCTGTATATTTAAAAAATTCCTATACCCTCTCAAGTTATAAACATTTTAAAATTTTACAATATTAGTACAATACAAATACAGTACAAATGGTCGTAATTTAATAGAAATGTCACAAAAATAAAAATTTCTTGAATAAGTTATAAGAATTTATTGACCCATTTCATAATTAAATTAAATAATACGCTCCAAAATAAAGGCGAACCGCACTATCAGATAAGTCCACAGTTCCCACAATAACCAGATAAGTCGATACTTTTTTGTCGATTGACTGGTCAAGTATCGCGACTCATCTTGTTTCTCCCGATTTTACATATAAGTTTCCGTTTTTCTCGGAAACTTGAAAAGTGGACTTATTCGGGTATTTCGGGAAGTCAAAGCTATGTATAATATATGTATAACAAAATAAAAATAAAGTAATTCAAGACTTAATAATATATTTAACTACGAATTATTTGTAACAGCTATGTATAATACCATTAAATTAGTACTTTCTTTATAAATTTGCCTAGGTTTCTAATAAAGACCCTTCTATCACTATCTGTTGACTGAAACAACTCTTCAAAATAGAGAACGTTAAAACTTGAATAAGCTTTTAAAACCCCCTTTTCTAAAAAAAAGCTCCTGAAATAACAAATTAAGTAGCATCCCGAGTCTACTCCATCTCGTTACTCCAACCCCGAGCGCTAATACCTTGGCAAAACTGGAATTACAGCAAGTTTGCGCCAAAGTAGCGCTTACGGAAACTGTCGACCACCGCGTTTACCTTCAAACCCAGCCTATCCTCCGACGATGCGTCCTTTTCGACGTTTGTCTATGTCAAGAGTTCGACAAGCTGCTGTACTTGTACGCGTGTTGCGTAGGCTTTTGGGCCACAAACACAAACAGCGGTTAATCGATTATTTATTCATTCGTCGAAGGGTACGATCGATCGTGCCGATATACGGATGGTTTGCCGATACGACGTGTCTCGACTCTTCGTCACGTAGTAATGAAAACTTGGCCAACAGAGACTCTTTGGGTACACATTGGGCTCGATAGGCGACGTCGCTGGGACTATCGTTTCTTTCGGGCAGGGGCTCGTACATAATGTATGTAAATCTGGCCCTGGACTCCTGAAATTCGTCAGAGGATCAAAATCTATTATTCTTTTATATTTTATTCATGCGGCGTCTGCCTTGATATAAAAATAATGATACCGTGATGCTAAATAAGTGTTATTGTGTCAAGTGAATGCCTAAATCATTTAAATGTGGGAACAAAGTATCATTCTGTATACAGAGATATGCAAATATTGTTTTGGGAACATTTATTCAATGTTTACAATTTGAGTATCTATTATACTTGAATAACAAGTATCTTGTATCGACCTGCACAGATTCATACGAAATGATAAAATATTGTTAAGAATTTATCTGCGTATAATAAATATCGGCTTTTTAAGCTTGTTCACGAATTCAAAAGGATTTCAGTTTTCATCAAAACCATATGATAAAATCTTTTAAAATAGAAATTAGTTATACACATGCACAAGATATTATAGCATGAAATTGAATTCTACACCCAAAATATGTTATCTTGGTATTATGTGACCTTAATATAAGATTACAAGAAGGTATTAGCAAATCCGATCAATAGCCGGGACGTATTTCCTCGGGTCTTATCCACTGCTGATAGACTTCCATTTCACGAAGACTGTACAATTTCGTCGTAGTAGCTTAAAGTTTCTCAATTGTTCAACTCAAACCCTCGTATTTTCTTTAAATTTTTTTCATTCCTTTGTCCATTTGGAACTCTTCTCTTTTCTCCGAACTTCTTAGATGCATCCATTGAAAGAATACCATAGACATTTTATCCAATCTAAGTGATAGTTTAAGTTTTTAAATTATTAAAATGATATAATTTTTATTGAAAATTTTATTATTATTTATCAAATACATAAAATTATATTTGCAGTAGTTGTTAAAATTTTAAACTAAAAACTTTTAAAATTGATGATGTAATCTTTATCTGTGTTTTGTGATACATTGCGTCATTAGTTGGAAAATAGTAACATTATTTTATCGTTAGAATTGACTTACTTATTTTATTTTAATGGAAATCGCGATTTTATTAACAAAATCCAAATGAATGACCGTTACTCTTAAATTTGGTAATACGAAGTTAATTGCTCTTGCCATAAATATTGAAAATGTTCAATATATCCTACCTGAAGTTCAATATAACCAATTAACTTAATTCTGCAAAATTAGTTAGCGCAATTAAATCTATCATAAAATAATTTAAAAAAGTCAAAATGTATAATATGAACCCTGATATTTATACATTCTAAATTAAAAGAATATCATCTATATATGCAGCATAATTTACAAATAGACCGTTCTAAAAAAATTAGCTGAATCTTAAAAACCCGCTTTTATTCCCGTGATATAAGCAATTTTCCAACACATACCTCTTAATCAGACTTTCATTCCACTCACTTCCACCCACGTCCGCGTGTATAGCTATTGTTGTGGGAGGGATGCACAAAACGATACTCCAGGCTCCAATCCGGCGAATTGACTTCACGAGCGTTGCGCGGTGAAAAGGCTCCCCCACAACAGCAGCAGAAGCAGTAGCGTGGAGCTAGTCTAGCCCGATGCAATTCGCGCGACGCTACCAGTGGAACGAGCCAGCGCGCAGTCAGACGCGTGTACGTATCGGATTCCTCCGCATCCCGTAATGCGATGCCCTGAGTATCAGGTGAAACGCGTTCAGAATACTGACGCACAATGGCTACGCGCACTCACATTGGAAATCGCAATGGACGGGGAGGTAGCATGTAAGGATAAAACGTGAAACCTAGAGGGGTGATTCGTTGTTCCCTGGGATATATATATATATACACACACACACACACACACACACGTACCGAGCGATGCGGTAATAATTTTCGATACCCGATATTTGGCGTTACTATGGCGATGCGAATCGCAGGCAGCAGTTAAAATTGTTACATGCCGTTTTTGGGCTTTAAACGTTTGGTAAAGCTGGGTTTCTGGTATAAACTAGTTGAAAACGTTGGTAAAAATAAAAACCGCATTTAATTAAAGAGTATTGCTTAGTTTTTGACTATAGTTTTTTATAATATAAAAATCATGAATATTAATTTCGCGAAAAGAGCAAAAATATTGAAATAATAATTTTACATAATCTACTGAAAGAGGTGAGCATCATAAAATGAATATTGTCCCTACAGTAATGCATTTTATGCTAATATATTTAAAAATTTAGATATAACATCAATCCTCTATCCGTATATAAAGAATTAAACTTTTATTGCATTTTATATCTCTACTAAAATTTTATCGAGGCGAGAAATTTCCCAATGAAATTCTAATAAAACCTGCTATTTATCACGCCGTACGAGTTCGAAATATAACTCTCGACATCATAAAACATAGCAAGACGCATTTATCAGCCAGCAAGTTCTAATTTCAAATATATCCCGCTCACAGTCTCATCGAAACTTCGATACAAGCGCGTGTGTGCCACTTGGGAGGCTAAAAACCACGGCCACCCGATATATATACACACACACACACATTTATATATAATCTAGCCACGTGGGAGCTGCAAACATGTGTTGCTAAAAACAGCAAACGACACACACTATATATACTCTCCTGAAAACACAACGATCGCGTATGTTTGCTTTTCGCCCCGTTAATCCTCTCCGGCCTCGCTTCGACTGTATTTTCTTTTCCATTCTTCATCCGATTTTTCAGCGCGGCCCATCAATTCGCCGGTGGATAAATTTTCAACGAGCGGAAACGCCGAGCGGTCGTCACGTGCTGCTGGGGCGATGAAGCGGTCACGAAAGAGAAGCGGACGGGGCGAATTACGCGCGCTGCTGCTGCCGCTGCTACTGGCTCTCCGCGTGAGCCAGACGAATTAACGTCAAGAGAGAGAAAGAGAGCGGGTACGAAGCGAACGAGGAAGAAAGACGACGATTATCGATCAGTCATGTCGTTGGAAATCGCCCGGTTAGATAGGAATGGAGCTAATTTACGAAATGAGATTCGAGTTTCGCGACGTTAAGTGTGTATGTATACGTGTGTGCTCGCGTGTAATTGTGTAAGTGAACGTGTGTTTTTTGCAAATTCGTTTTCTCTCTGTCTTCCGCTCGTCTAGCAATCTAGGCTAGTTGCGTTGGAGGAAGAGATATCGTGAGGTATTTTAAGAGTATTGCGTCCGGGCAAATTTGATGGAATTAATGACGAAGCAAAAGAATTAGCGTTTCGATTTAGTTGTCAAAAATGAGACAATTTTATAGTTATATTTTTAAAAAATACATAAAAAATACACACAAATGTTTATCGCGTACAAACAGGACGTAATGTATAATTTGAAAATGTTTTCATAATTTGATAATGTAATCTAATTAACGTTGCTATTAATATAATCATAATACTGATTATAATTATTATTACATATTATTCAGCTTCCATAATATTATTAATGCAAATTATTCGCAAGTTGTTATATTTTCAATTTCAAAATATAATCATACATCCGTGTAATAACTTATAGATAAATTTAGAACACAATTTGATTCGCAACACGCTGTAAATGTATCTACAAGTAGCGTACATCACGCATCTTTTTCATTTTTTTAAGCTTTAAACTTAAAACTGCAGATTTGTGTACTACGAAAAAATTCAATACTTATATAACGAGTCGTTGCACTGACTTCTATGTGTTTAGTAAAATACAAGGTACGACAAGTACAGCAGCAACCTTGAACAAACCAGTAAAATCAGTACTCATACGAAGAAAAAGCAAAGTTTCCATTGTGCGCTCGTCGGCAAAGAAATCTATCGAATTAACTCGACACCGAGAGAGAAAATGATCGAGTGGCGTAGTTAATAGGGTCACGTAACAGCCCCCCTTTATATTCCCATTAGTACGTAATGAATCGCGTGTAGAGGAATATTGAAAGTGGCGCGCGCGCGCGCGCGTGCGAGAGCACGGCAACGTTGCAACTCACACGCCGCTCTCCCTCCTCGCCCCGTCGTACACTACTTGCAGCCCTCGTATACACGCGGAGGCCCCCGAAGTTCGCGCAGAGTGTCAGGAGTAAGCCGCTGTACGTATACGCTTTATATCTCCCCCTCTCCCTCCTCCACTCTCGTTATCACGTTCGCCCAAGGACAAGACAGCTCCTGCCCGGGACGGATGCATAAAGGAGGCATGGCGCGAGGCGGAAATGAAGATAGAGGGATAAGAGAGAGAGAGAGAGAGAGAGAGAGAAAGGCCGGTGGAATTGCGGTGAATGGAATTGATGTGATTGGAGCGAAGCATATGGTGCGGTTGATGGTTTTTGCGCGCGACGGCAGTATATAGACCGATGACGCGAGTCTTGTAATGAATGAGGAGCGGAGATGTGTATATATATGTATACGTGGAGGGGATGTTTTTACGCCTTATTTTGACGGGGATGTAGCTTTGATTACCGTGTAGTTGGAGATATATATATATGCTTATCTTTGCCTCGTTGTTTGTTTTGCTTTTATGTTGTATGTAAATAATAAGAGAAAAACTTTTTATGACGGTCAGATACGCACAGTATGAATATACATATAAATATAGTGAAGCAACTTTTATGATTGTTATAAAACTTTTCATATTTAACATTTATCGTTGTTGTAATCCAAGATATAAATGAATTTTCTCCTTAAAATTATATTATACCTACTTATTTATATAAAATTTTTTAAAACATTTGCTTTGAAATATTATAAGCCAATCATTCAATTTATTTTCGTTAGTGGTGAGATATACGTTGAAAAATGGAGCTACTGTTTGTTTCCGATTTTTCAAATATGCCTACAGTGACACTCTGTTATATCCCCGTAGCTTCGTATATCAGAAAAATGTACAGATGACGACAGACTAACGGACAGCGATACTCATAAGTTATGACCCCTACATGACACGTGTAATTTATTTTCAACGAATAGCGGTTCTCAATGCACCCCGCGTTGCGTTGTCCTACTTTCTATGTCTAAGATCTTTACCATTTCGCATAATTCGAATAAAACTTGACTATATACCTTACTAATTTTTTTCTAGTTTTTTTTTCATCATTTTGGACAATATACACCAAAGTTTCAACAAGAAAACTTCATTTTCTGGAGCTCTATTTACAATAAATATAAAAAGGTTATATAGTTTTTTTTACAATAGCGGTTCAGGGATACATACAATCCGTGATAGTCGAAACAAAGCACGTTCAAGAAACGATGAAAAAAAAGAGATTCGATGAATAACGCGTTTTTATGATACAACCATTTTTTTTGTCTCTCTTGAAAATTTCATCCACGCGGATTTAATTAACGAAACGAAAGAAAAAAAATGGTCAGCTTTGAACAATAAATTGAACGATGGGAAATTTTCGAATTTCTAGCTCTGAAACTGTCGGTGATGGGTTTAGAGGGATTAGTAAAAGCATCACGAGTATCTCTTTTACAGTTTACTAAAACAAACATTTTATGGTATTGGAGTGGATCTGTCTAAAGATTTTAAAGTATTTTTAGTGTTTTCGCGTTTTGTCATACATATCATTTTTAATTGTACTATCCTGTTTTCAGTATTATTTTTACTTACTAGATATATTTTTTAAAAGTTAAATGATAAGAAAATTGTTTTAAAGTTTAAAAATTTCTGGAAAAAAGCAAGCTTCCAATACTACTACAGATTTCATCACTTTAAAATAATAACTTTGCATTTTTTCGGTTTATGATTATTTGGTTCAATGCGTATTAAAGACTCTTAAAATTCTTACAATTTTCACATTTAATTGGTTAACATTTAGTCTTTTAACTGTAAGAATGAAAGCGGACAAATTGTTAGTAAAGTCATTACCACCACCACTAAAGTGTATACGCACTTAAGAACTAGCAGCCACAACCTTACCACATCTCGGAATCTAATGAAACAGCAACAAATCCCATACCCTGACACTAAACACCGCTCTTACCAACTGATATTACTTCATTCCCCAAACAAAGTCTTTTCGCAAGCTGCGACGAAATTTACGCTGCATTAGCTCGAAGAGAACAATCTCTTCCGTCCAAAAGACATTAAAATCGTCCATATCGGTCTGGAGGCGGGGGGAGGGGGAGCCATTACTCGCTCCATTAACCCGAACGCAAGCATGTACGAAAGGGAAAGAGCGAACTCGCTTATGCTGCAAGCACTCGAGAAGTGAGAGGCACGCGTAGCACGCGAGTCCAAAGGAAAACTCGAATGCGACGACGTCGTAAGAGCGAAGGAGTTGAGCGAGTAAGCGAGCGCAAGTGTCTCTCGCGGTCGCGTTTCCTCTCGGTACGTTTAACCTTTCCACGAGAATGTCGAAAAAGGGTAGAAAGAGAGGGGAAAAAGAAGACAAGCACGCGCGCGCGCACACGGGCTCTGGAGAGAAAGAAGCGGGCTGAAAATAATGGCCTTAAAAACCCCATGGGAAGAGACGACTACGACGACGACGACGAGAAGTCGAGATATCCGGCTCTTCTGCTTCTAACGGCAAGACGCACTATACTCCCACTCTCTCCTTTCATCTCGCGCTATTGGCACGGGCGATAAGCCGCTTAGGCTCCTCTCCCTCTCGCTCTCTCTCCCTTGCTTCGGAAGGGATGAAGCAAGTCGCGTGATACGCTAGCGCAAGCGATGAGTGCGCGCGGCCCTTGCAAAGAGACACGAGTCGTTCTCTCTCTCGCCGCAGAAGACTCTTTCCTCTTACTACTTTCTTTTCGCGCAAACGTGACGTGCGTTACGCGCGCCCGCGTTCGGTCGCACCCGCGTCTGGCCTAGATTCTACACGACAGCGCGTGTATATTCTTCTTGGATTTTTGCGCGCGCCCCTCGCCAACGCTGTATACCCACGGTAGTGAATTGAACTGTCGTTGAGAAGGATTTATAGTGGGATTTGGCTTATGAGGGATTCAGCGTGGGGCTGCTGGTTATTACGGCAGCGCGATTTCGTCAAGTCTGAATGTCACTCGTGGGATTAATAATAATAATGCTGGTCAATTGTGGTGCCATAGACTAGTATATGTATAAGGTGGAAACGACTTTTTAATAATTAGTAGGTTAAAAGAAAAAATTGACGAAAATTTTATAAGGAAAATCTTTGCGGTAGTCGATATTTATTACATGTTGTAATTATTACTGCTGATGTCGATGCTTATGTATTAAATACAATTTACTTTAAAAACGAAAATTTTAAAAACCATTAAAAATTTTATTTAAAAAGCCATCAGCTGTTACGGACATGAACAAGGTAGAACATGACGTTTTTCGATATTGCTTTCAAAATTTATTATGATCAAAATAGGATACGATATTAGAATTATAGTTATTACATAAGTTCTATTAAAATACCTTTTTTGCATATTGATTCGCAGATTAAATCCAATTAAATTGGTTATGATAATTTAAAAAAAATTTATTTCTGGTTATTAGCGTACTTTATTTAATCGATAATAACATTTGAAAGATTTGAAATAATATTCAAGGATGTTGAATGAGAATGTACGTGGAAGTGCCTATGAAAAACTTTAGAGCTTTTTTACGATAGTTCTACCTTATTTACATATTGTGCGAAAAAGTAACATTCCTACACTTGTATCTGTTTGCATAAGTATGCTAAGATTTCTCGTCTTAGATTGCATATTGTGTTGAAATAAAAAAATTCTTAAAATGAAAATATCATTGTAAAAATACATACCTAATTGGGGTGCAATGTTTATTTAGCATTATATTTCGTTGTACCTTTTGATGAAAATTAAAATAATATTCATAATAAGCCCTAATCGTACGCGATACAATCAAGTTTTTTGTCAAATCATTCCCTCGTCGTTTCGTCATTACAAAACTGAGCAGAATAGCTTGGATTTACTGCTTTGACCTCTCGGGTTTTTCCCTTCGGTGCCTTATTTCGTCAATATTAATAAGCGCGTGAGATAATTGAATGACCGAACGCACGAACGTTTGCCTTTTTACGGCCACGGCGTAAAGCCACTATTTCATTGTCTTCAGATCTAAATTACTTTTCACGAAAATTAAATGTTAGAGCGATGTGAGTAATGTGACTATAGGCATAAATCACTCGTTTTTATTTATCTTTGAATTAGCGTGATAAATTCACGGCTGTAAAAGTGGCGCTACATTCGAGGATAAAATATTCATTTCGTAATAAACATATACTGCATATGTTTCAATTATGGGTAATTTCTCTTTCCGATATACATTTTTATCAGTTACACGATCATAAACATTTTCTTAAACTTTTCATTTTAAAAAATATGGAAATATCCTTTTATGGTACGCTTGGAAACTAAAACTTACATAATATTAGCGAACTTTTTCCATTAAGAAGTAAATCTTGGGCAAAAAAGCACTACTCACATGGCAAAAAAAACTTTAACTACATATTTCATGCAAGATATATAGAGTTCGCGTCGGCAAAGACCCTGTCGACACATTTTCGCGCCATCTGAAAATCGATCTCCCTCGACTTCTCAAATCCGACCTATTTACCTTCGACTCTAATACGCTCCATTAAATACAAGTTTTAAGCTCGCTCAGCTTGGCCCGATAAGCTCCCGCGTCAAAGGTGCGCCCTTACGTCGCGCAAGCTCGCGATCTTTCTTTTTTTTCGTGCCGTTCGCCTGGATTTTAATATTCAACACGGCGCACGCGAAATCCTAGGCATAATGCATGGATTTGCGCGCAGCTGCTGACGGATTTTTCGCCGTCTCACGTAAGTCAGTCTCTAGTAAGGCTTCTCTCAATGCACGGGGGTAAAGTTTTTCCCAAACGTGTACGTGCAGAGAGAGGCCGCGAGGATTAAACGCGAATATCCCCGACGCGTCCCCTTAAATTGCGTTCGTCGCACGTGGGCCGGCTCTTTGCTTTTTCGCTTTGGTATACGCTGAACGTGCGCTGAATGTCTCATTAAATTTTGATCTCCATCCGCGCATTATGATGCGGCGTGCTGATGAGGAAGAAGGACGAGGCAGGTGTAGGCTGGCTTTGGCGATGAGCAAGGGCGGTTTGTCAAAGGTAGAGTTTTTTTTATATCATCCGTGTATCTGCATAGTGACAACGATAAATTTTCTGCTACAACCATTGATGTTTAGAACAATAGACGTAAATAGGTAAAAAAAAAACTTTTGACTGGATTAATTGACTGTTTGTTACGCGACTATTTACTTCTTGTCCTAAAAAATAAATACTTCGAAGAAATTCAACCTAATCCCTCTCACAAATCACTCCTTCCGAGCGATTTACTGCTCGGGCATTTAGCGCTGGCTTTAGCTCAGTACTGTTGGTAACCGAACTTCTTCCGTCCGCGTTGTTTTTCTCACTTTAAACGGACAAAAAAGCCGACTGAGTTAAACTCCGCCACTGATCCTGCACTGAAAATTCTTTTTCTAGAACTTCGATGGAATTTAAACGCTGGGCTGAATTTCACTCCGTTGACGCACGTGCGCGCGACTGTGTATATATATTATGCAAGCAACCGTAATCCATACGTCAGCTACGGGACGTACGTGGAGCAGTAGTCGAGGGGGAAGCCGGCTGTCAGTGAAAAGTTAGTGATATATAATGCAAGGCCAGTCGAAGCAACAGTTGAAAAACATGTAAAGGTGATATAGCTTTCGTTGACTATATCATCTACAGTTATATTTTTCAGAGTAAATTGTATAACAAAACATAGGAGAACATTGCAGTATTTGTAGGCACTATACGTCTCTGAAATACAATATTCAAAATAACTGTAGCCAGACGAAACGAAACTCGACAAACAACAGAAGGCTGATGGTACACGTGCGACTACACAGTAGATTAATCACAAGGCACGCTGCTGTCGGCGTGCCAACGTACGCACGACAAATTTCGACGAGTAGTTTGTTATCGCTTGCGAATTGAATTAATAGTTGAAACGCACGCTATTCTTTTCATGCAGAGCCAATCAAACTTCAACGTGTTTGTATATATGTTTAAGTGCATGCCTGAGAATACAGAGGTACAGGATTGTGGTTCGAGCAAGTTTAAAGCGTCGCAGGCAATAAAGCGGAAGCTCGCCCGGCTGACTTGATTTAAAGGACTTTTACAGACAACAAATTTATGTGCGGTAAATGTAGCGGGAAGACAATTTACATGCCAGGATCGTAAAAAAAAGGATGTAAAATTTTTCGCTCGCCGATCGATCGGCCGCTGGCCAGATACGACCTGTCTTGTATTGGCTTGTACTCGGTGTAAGAGTGATTGTTTAGAAAAAAAAGCTTTAGGAAAATGGCTGGTAGAATTTATGTGCTCTTTGTATAATTAATACTTCAAGATGAATGTATAGGGAATTTTTACTCATAGTACTCGGAGAAAAATGGTTTATAAATAAAATTACACAAATTCTCCCATAACATTTGATTTATTCGTGATTATTGTGATTCGAATTTGATGTTTACTTACGAAATGAACTCATTTTATCGGATTCAGGAAAATCGATTTGTTTGTCTTATTTTCGAAAAATACATGCGCTGAAACCTTTATAAAAAGAAAAATCCTTTTCTATTTATAACCCTTCACTCATGCACGGCCAGCTGAACGCTGTAAGAGATCTACTCCGTTTTCTATGCGCAAAAACTGGTCAGTCATTGATTGCAGCCTTTTTTTGTAAACATTTCTTTGCTGTCAAACTTTTGTTTATAAAAAAGGCATAGTAAATTTAGGATAGAGAAAATCAATGAATCGTTCTGATGAACAAAAAAAATGATTTCATGAAAATCGATATTGTTTAGAAAGCAATACAATTTTTATCAGTACTTCGCACTGCAAAGAAGACAAAGGGAAAAAACAATTATTAAAAATCTCATTAACTATTCCATTATTGTAATAAAAAAAAGTTTTACGAATGAAATTAAATTACTTTCAACATAAAGATGTTTCTTATAATGTATACTCATGGAAACTATTAATGATTTTTTTAATGAGAATCAATATATATTTCAAAAGTTAACAAATCATAGGATCTAAGATTAATGCTTTTACAAAATAAAAAACCTAGACACCGACAAATCCCAACATTAAATCAGCATATTTACGACGTCATACGGAGTCGAAGTAATGAAGCCACGGTACAGGCATTCCCACCTTCTACGCGTGATTTCCCAACGGATCCGAGCCAACGAAGCAACGGCGACGGCGACGGCATGTGATCGATTCTGAATGTCGATCCTCCTGCCGAACTGAGCATTTGGCCGATATGCATGCAACGGGAAGAATTCACGGACCATAAAAGCAAGTTGAGCAATTAAATTAGTCTCGCGTCGTCGCCCATTTTCCGACGAATAAATCAGCAAAGACGGCATGATGACGGCGCGCGCGCCTTTGTCACGATTTTCCACTGACGGCGATCGAAGATTTCCGCGGCGAAATCAAATACCCGGTTGCGCTCGAGCGCACGTAATTCGCATCGAGCCTCAACGGTTTTCTCAATTGTCTGACACTTCGTTATGCTATACTTCACTCGCAAAAGATCGTAAGGGTTTTGAATTATTCATTAATTAACGGAAATTAGATTATTGCGATGGCACACTTGAAACAGTCTTTCTTTTCTATGCAGAACCTATTTTGATTATGAAATAGATTTTCATTTATCTAATTTCCAAAATTTTACAAATTTAGTGGATATTTTCAATTTTGAGTTCACAATCACTTATCGTCCAATTAGACATTATGATTGAAAATTATTCATTAAAAAATCAAATATTTTTGGAATAAAAGAGAAATAATGAAATAAGGTAGAATGTATTGAATGAAGACTCGTGATGGTTTTGTAATTAAAATTGGTGTCGTCGGAAAATCATTTTGAAATCACGAAAATGAAAACACGTGCTGTTTAATCGAACACATCATACCAACATGCATGCTCTTGGGATTAAAATATCAAAATGACACGAAAACAATGATTTTCAGTTTCCATTATAAAGTAAATCAAGTAGAAAAAACATTTCAACGAAGAGTGGTAACGCATTACTTATTTACAGCAACTGCGAGAATTCACGTGATCCGTATATTAATGTTGAACAAAATCTTATTAAGCGAAGCAACGAAAGTTGCGGAAATAACCGAAATCCGAAACAGGATATTGTAATACACCAAAGTAAGCGTATTCGTTGCAGAAAAAAGTCTCGTTTCGCGCGTGCGCAAGAAAATCTTCTCGAGAATAAATTAAAAGCACTCGAGTGCATGGCGCCGTAATACCTACGCCACAGCGACGGCAGCAGCCACGAGAGACTGTACGTCAGCCACCTCCGCATTTAAATGAATAATCCTTCTCCAACGTATCGCGCAGAGCACAGCCGCCAGATAAATCACGAAAATTATTTTCCCTGCCTATGTATACCTACTCCTCGATGTACACTACGCGTGTATATATAGAGGGAGAGTACATTTCATTTGTCGTGTCGGGACGACCGATAAATCGCGCGGCGACGCGCTGGAAGCAGGAACGCGCGCTTTGTGTGGCGAAACATGACGGATAACTTGGAAGAAGGCGATGCGTCGAGGTGTAAAAGAAGAAGTAAGCAGTCGTTCTCGATTGAATCAGATGAAAAGCATATTTTACCCACTGTATATGCAAATGAATAAAGTTTTTCATCAGAGCATATATTATTTACAAGATAATTATCAAATATGATTATTTAAATTAAATCAAATACTTTAGTTAAAAGTAGAAGTATTTCTCAAAGAAAAAACTTTTAATGGGAATTTTAATATTATTTGTAATTGGTATTGGTATAGACAATACATTTATTCTGAAAAAATTTAAAGTATAATATAATGCGTTGTACGTTATAAAATACATATGAATTTTCTAACTTTTCTAGGAAGCTCATATGGAAGTCATTGAAATTATTATTTGATGCTACTGTATTTTTTTTACTTATTAAGAACTTTTTCAGACACAAAATTTTATTGAATTATTAAAAGTTATATGCTTTTAAATACATTATTAAGAAAAAAATAGATGACTTACCCATGAAATGAAAAAATTTCATTCAACTCATGAAAAATATAAAAGTTTTGATGTATTTTACATACGAATAATGATGTGCAGACAAATTTTATAAAGTTATTTTGTTATAGTACATACATGCAATAGACAAAAAAATATTGTGTCAAGTATGCTTTCGGAAGAAATCACTATTAAAATTCTTTTAATTCAATTTTATTCATATTTAATATAAAGATGTATGACGCGAAATGGATGGGAAAATGTAAAGCATTTCTTTTAAATACTGTTACCGCCAACACAATTTTCGCATTTCTCATTCTAAAAAAATTTTTGTAAAAAAAATTTCCTTCCAAGCTCCTTTTGGCACGATAATCAAAGTCGTCGCTGCCGCGCAGTCTGCGACACCCTTTTTGCATCGGTGTGCTCAAAAATGCATACGCGCTCTGCCTCTTTGCATAACCCAGATACCGCTGCCACGGCGTACTCGTATACCTGGACGGCTCTCCCTCTCTTCCTCTCTCTTGCGAACGAACGCGAGAACGAAAAGTATAACGAAATTCCTTTGTATACATGAGAAACGCGCTCGTCGATGCACAATGTGCAACGACAGCGATGGCGGCAACGGAAAAACTCGCGAGTGCGCGTTCTCTCTTTCTCTCTCTTTCTACCTCGAATTTGCATACGGCACTGTCGAGGATGGATCTAAATATTTCAGCGAAGAGGAAAGAAGAGGGAGAAAGCGTGAGTGAGGGAGATTGATAAATGAATTTAGCCTCTGTGATTTCTCGATTTTCCAAGCGTTTATTGATGAATTCTCGACGAGGTGACGGGACGCGTTACCTTGGTGGACTTATTTGTAGGTCTGCAAGAATTTGTGTGGCTAGCGTGAATGCGAATGTGTCAAGTGTAAAAATAAAATGGATCTGGGGAATATTTTTTTAAATATCTACCGTTTTATAGAGAACATTTATGTAAATTGCTTTATCTAATAAGTGATATTTTTGTCATTGAAATATATACATTCAAATTTTCATTCTTATATTGCGAATATATATGAAACCAAGTAGATTTTACAAAGGCTTCTTAGTAGGTCAACGTTACAGTTATATATATTCATTATATTTGTAGAATACAATGGTTAATTGCTTAACTGCTAGAAAACTAGGTCCTTATAAACTCCTCGACAATTGACCTTACTTGCTTTAACCCTCAGCTCGTATAGAGGTATATCACTTTCGGTCCCCTAGTTATGATACCAAGCATTTTAACGATGTTATATTATAGCAGTCACACATTACTAATTGTACATTTTATTTGTATTATAAATATAATTACACCTTATATTTTATTAATTTTTAATCTTTGTTAGTAGTGAATATAAATTTTAAATGCATATTTATTGAAATGGTTTAACGAAATTAGTGTAAGAATTCATTTAGAAATTTATATTTATTTACTATTCTTAAAATTAATTTTATATTTATTGTTTCAGGTATATAGTGCAATAATTTATTACACAACTTTCAAACCTTACTGTAAGTAAAAATAATTAAATTTGCAATTAAACATTAATATATAATTAATATAAATTCTGTAATTGGTTTGAAAGCAATTTTCTATGGCTCATGAGATTCAATTGAAGACTTCGCTTTTATCAATGCAGAAATGGTAAATATCAATTAATTCAACAAGACGAGAAAGTTCTAACCACTGTTTACTAGGGTAAATGCAGTGGGAAATGCGTTGCTCTTTGGAAATGTAATAAATCGAGTTTTCAAACCATATTTATATGAATGTAAGATAAACTTTTCATTTATACCGTGCATTCGCAAGCTCAGTGTCATGTAAATGAAGTTCAACAAATGGTGGTAAATAGTTGCTTTATGTAAAAGTTTATATATTTTCTACGGTATACTTTTATTACCTCATAACTCTATTTTATTCTTTCAATTTGTAGAAAGTATGTAAAAACATAATCATATTTTTCAAATATGTCAAATATGATGCAAAGAAATTTTCAGATACGAATAATAATATTCTAGAAAGTATTATACAGAGTTCTATGGAAAAATAATTCACGTTTATAAAATTTAAATGATAACCTAAGTATAGATAAGAAAAATACTTTACAATAAAACGTTCTTAAAGTTTTTATCGAATAATCTGTTGAGAACATTTAAGTTTTATAAAAATGAAGATTAAAAATAAATTGTTTAAAACAGAATCTGTTAAAAGCTAAAATGGATTACAAAAGTTAAAAATGTAATATCACCAACAATCAATTTTAAATTTTCTTGATCTTTTCCCTTTTTCTGAAAAATAAAATTACGGCTGGCGAAGAGGGGGGGGGAGGGGGAGAAGCGTAAGTAAAATCATTATTTCATTGTAATCTCTTTAACGTCTCTTCTCAAAGGGAAAAACGTCCTCCCATTTCCCTTTTCACAACAAACAAGCGAGTAAGAATTCACTACATTTCCAAATCCAATTGCTGACCATCGCATCAAGCCTGTGCCCGTGATGTGCAACGCTCATTAAAATTCCGGCTTTGGCGCTGAAATGCACACGCGTGAGCGGCTAGAGTTGACGAGAGAACGCGGGACTGTCGCGTGTACATACACCTCGCACACACGTTTACGAAGTAATTAGCGACTCCTCCTACGCTTTTGTACGCGCAGTTCGTCCTGCTTGCGTGGCCGCGCGTGCGCTGCTAAAGTTCTTGTGCGATTCGAATAAAGCGGGTTGCGACCCCGCTGCTGCGACGCGTTTTGTTTGTCCTTTGAATTTATATATATTGTCCGTTAAATGTAATATATGGTTTTATTAAGTTGGAAAAATTAAGTTCCCAGTGCTGACCGAATAAAGTTGTTTGTTGTTTCGGAGGTTCTCTTTTTTGATAAAAATTTTTATAGTATTTTGAAACGACCGTTAGATAATATATTCCACATTGTTTTTTTTTCTTTCAAATGATGAAATATTGCGCGTATTGCATATCGTTATATATATCTAAGTGTTCATAATCGATCGATATTCAAATTGAATTTTATTGCGATACACACTTTCCCCCAAAGTTTGCATTTCGATATTCAAATGGTATACGATCCGGGCAGTTATGCAAACGAGCCCGCACATTTTATCTGACCTCTCTACACAGCACGAAATTGTTATCGCGAGCGTCATACCGCAATAATATTAATCATCGGCGATAAATTCACGCGGTACACCGCGCAATGTACCTAAGTATACACCACACTGATCGTTACAAACAAGAAGAAAATCTCAAACATTTATATATATATATATATATATATATATATATTTTATCGTTCTTCCAAAGTAAGAGCACACTTCTCGAAGATATTCCAAAACCTATGCCCTACGGCCGTACGTTATACACACACCAGAACGCTTATCGCAGGAGCCCCTTTACTACTGGGAATACCACCACCGCGCTCTCGAGAAATCTCACTTCGATCGCGGCCCTATACTCTCGGTGATTTCCGCGAGTCCGCAGCTATAGTCGCGTGCTCCGTGCCAGTAAATTTCGCACACGCGCGCGCGCGCGGCTGCTCCAATTGAACTGCCCAAGTTTTCGATCTGCTGCGGCCGCGTCTTGTGCGAGAGGAGTTTACGCGTTCTGGTCGTGGTGACTTTGAGTCGAGAGATTCCGACGCCTTTGTCGTTTTTTTGCCTCTTATCGAGCTGCTTTCTTTAGAGACTTTTTTTTTACATTTCCAATGGTGATTGGAGAGATAGAGGAGTAGAAGTGAAAAAGGTTTTACTGCGGAGTATTTGATATACAAGAGGGCTTGGTCAAATGTTAAAATAGGATTTGATGATTGAAGTTAAATTGAATTAATATAAATTACTTAAAAAGTTTATATTTGTCTGATTTATTTTTTGCACGTGGCAGAAGAGAAAAATCATCGAATGAAAAAACATGTTGTTTAAATAACATGTGTATACGGTGTCCATTCACTGACAAATCAACAAACTGTCAATCCACTAATTGATCGCATAGACGCGCACGTTAATCAGCCTAAAAGCACAAGGCCTCCTTCTTCTTCCCCACAATTCGAAAAGTCCGTTTACCTTCGTGCACCTCTGTGGTTCCAGCGCCTGCCCCTTCCAGCCACTCTCGATCGTTTCCCCTACAACCTCTCAGACGTCCTGTTGCATGTAAACAGAGACGCGCGAAATCCACTTTGTTATAGAGATCGCCGAGCGTACATAGATAACACGTTATATAGGCGCATGCGCTTGCGCAATTTCGGTTGATAAGCCCGGCTGCTCCGCGCTGATGAAGCGAAAGTTCGCGGGAGTCGATTACCGAACTTCGGCCCAGGCGCATCTGCATAACGCTTTTGCAGGCAACGGTACATAGAGGCGCAAAGCTCCAAGTTCGTCGAGTTTCCCCCGCGTGGTTATGTGTGTGTATACATATATGTACGTGTGGGAGCGCGCGGAGGGCCTCGAGAGGCGCGATTAATCTTCGATGCCGCACGGCTCCGCGCGGAGGCAGAGGTTAATTGAAGATCTGCGCTGGAGCGTGAAGACTCGTCGCGCGAGTGTCCACGTGGCTGGATGTAGAGCAATGAGACTGGGTCGGTTATCCGACGATATACGAGCTGCGCTGATTTATATCTTATTCACATGGAGTACTGGTTTTACTCGTCGATTTTCTTCTTGAACTATAAAATAAATGTTGACGATTAAGTATAGAGAGAAGATTGTGAAAATGTTTAAATTTTAGGGTATTGACTTCGGGTGGGTATCGAAAAAGCGAACGTTCACTACGAATTTGCAGCAAACTAACGAATTTTTTTAGTTCGACCTTCGCAATTTCCATGTGGTTTTTTTCAACTTGCTTAAGCAACATGTGTAAGTAGAATGTCCGAATCATCGAATGGTAAAAGATATTAAATGAAATATGATCGAAATAGTAGAAAGAACGAAAGTTTCTTTCAATGACTTACAGCTAATCGACAGTGCAAACTATCCATTCACAAGACGTAGAATGGTCAAAGCGTCGAAAATTCAGTCCACACAAATTTTCGACGACTTGAACATTTTAGCCTTTTTTTATGGGATGTATTCAAGTTTTAAATTTTCGACGCTTTGGCCATTCTACGTGTTATGAATGGATATTTTACACTGTCGATTAGTTGTAAGTCGTTGAAAGAAACTTTCGGTCTTTCTACTATTTAGATCATATTTCATGTATTCTCTTTTACCATTCGATGATTTGGACATTCTACTTACACATGCAAGTTGAAAAAACCACATGGAAATTGCGGAGATCGAACTAAAAAAATTTCGTTATTTTGTTGCAAATTCGGAATAAACATTCGCTTTTTTGTTACCCACCCATTTCTTTTTTCGAGTAGAAAAAAACAAAAGAAGAAAATAATTGCATTTTCATCGAAAATCAGAACCCTTATCCAGACTCTTTTCCATAGCAAACATTGGAGTATTTAAAGGTCTTTCTTTGAGAGAAGGTCTTGACTTGGGATCAGAAGATCTGATAAAAAAAACTGTCACTCGCTTTGAAGTAAAAAGTCTTTCATCTTTCGGAATAATGAAAACTTTCAGAAGTCAGAGAATTGTTGTTTTACAAAAAATAAAAAAATACTGCGCATTAAAATATGAAATAATAATTAGAAGTGTCTCCCTTTTATTACGTTTAAGAGTATATTTTCATAAAATTTTTATTTAGAGATTACAGATTCGTAGTTGCTAATGTTTAAAAACAAACTGCAAGGATAACAGCGTACTTTATCGCCCATATACGTTTCTTCGTGCAGATTCTGTTTTTCATTCAATTCGTTCGCCTATAGGTAGTTACCAAAGAAAAGTTACAGTCTTTGAGGAATCTTATGCATTCTCGTATAACCCTGGCGCCGCTGTTTTTTCGTTTCGAAAAACAAACAATAATTTCGTTTAGATAAGAATGTACGCGGCTCACGCGCAACATTGTCACTGGTACACCATAGCCGCGGCAAACGAAATTTCAACTTTTTCACGTCCATTAAAACTTTGCCGAGATTTTTCGCGCAAGTGCGCCACGATACGTTCAAGGGATCTTTTTCATCTTGGTCTGGCCATGTGCGGCGAGTGTATAAGATTTATGCGGCGTCATTTGCGCTTGCGCGAAGAAGGAGGAGGATGCGTTCACACGCGAATCTGGAGTCGATATCTATCGAACGAGCTCCGGTGCGCTGTCAAGGTCTAACACGCACTGCGTGATGAATGGGGAGATCCGCACGTACTTCTTTCAGCTATCTTATCGCTTTTGTAAAATAAAATGATGATATATGTATATATTAGAATGCGGTGTGTTTAGGTATAAATTTAAGCTAAGACTGATAAAGTAATTAAGTTATTTTGATCACTGCGATATAGATTTTTTCATTTTTAGACAATATTGTAATCTTAACAAGATATATGAGTTTAAAAAACAAATATAAAATTCTCCGAATAATATTATTAGTTTTAAAATTTTTATTCATGAACAACAGCCATGCATCATTATTAATAACAATATTACTTATTTCTGTTGAAAAATAATCTACATTCACTGTAAACTAATTGTTTTGATAGTATTCTGAAATTCGTTTAAGCTAAGTGACTTAGCGCTAATGAAACTGTTATGTTTACACAATGTATTCTCCAGACTATACTCTAACAATTTAAATAAATCGCTCGATATTTCCATAAAATGGTCGTAAATTGTTTTCATCCTTAGCAAAAACGAAATGTATAATCCTCTGGGTTCCCGGAATAACCGAATAAGTTCTTTTTTTTTAAATCAAGATAACCCCAGATTTTGTATCTTCAAATAGGCCTTTTTTATTTACCACTTTTAGTAGTAGCAAAAATATTGCCGTAAAGCTACAATTCACCCGAAACGTAACGAGATAAGCCTATTTTTCAAATTTTCTGCCCGGAATAACCGGATGAGTCCATCATTTTTTTCGTTTACCGTAGCTATCATTTATTTTATCTATTCAAATTTAATGTGAATATGATGGCTAATATATACTTATCTGTTTATTTAAAAAATTCCTATACACTTTCAAATTATAAACATTTTTTAATTTTAAAATATTAGTACAATAGAAATACAGTACAATAATGGTCATAAATTTAATAGAAATGTTAGAAAAATAGAAATTTCTTGAATAAGTTGGATGAATTCATTGAACAAATGCTAATTTTGTAATTTATTGACCTATTTGATAATTAAATTAAAGAATACGCTCTAAAATGAATTCCCGGAATAACCAGATAAGTCCATACTTGTTTGAGTTCTTACTCATTTTGATCGCATCAGAAAATGTATAATTTGTTGAAACCAGCGTGTAAATATGTGTTTTGAAAGTGTCAATTGACTAGTCAAGTATCGCGACTCATCTTGTTTCTCCCGATCTTACATATAAGTTTGACCATTAAAACCTGTTTTTCTCGGTAACTGGAAAAGTGGACTTATTCGGTTATTCCGGGAAGCCACAGAATTATATCATACGAATTTTCTTCTGAAATGATTTTATTTTCCCAAATATTGAACTTAAATTTAACAAAAATAATAATATTTCCTGATCTAATCTTAATTACCACCATTAAAGTCCATCACGTAAAAAGAACATAATCGCAATCCTTATAATGAAAAACTTTATTGCACCATCAATCTATAGAAAAACCTCGCGGCTCCGATAATTCACACATTCATTAGGGAAACACATGAATCCGCACTTTCCTCCCACACTCCACCTGCACTCATTTAAATTCCGTCCGACGTCGCGACTACCCCACCGCACGAACTACAACAACAACAACAACAGTACCTACACGCCTCGAGAGCCCGAATTCATTATCCAGCGAGCTCGCAAACCATGATTGATCTGTCCAGTCGACTGGAAAAAGGTACGGCGATGGCGTTTGCACACCACATCCGTCACGCGTATTGAAATGTAAAGCGGCTCGTACGTTTCTCTCCTCGATTTCGGAAGCAAAGGCGTATGAAGCCGCTCTACCGCGCAATCTGAGCGGCCCGGCCGAAAATGGAAATCATAAGTTAGGTGAGGTTACAGGGTTATGAGACCCAAGCCGAAAACGAGATTATTTACGGGACTATATACGTTTCCCTTTCGCCGTATAGCTGCTGAGGAGGCAGGCTATTTTTCTCAACGTCCCGCTCGCTGGCTTCCCGTTCGAAGGCGTCGCTCGCTCCCCTCCTCCATCGCAGATTCTCGCCCGAGCGAGATGCGCGAATTATGCGGGACATTCGTTATGAGAAGTCGAAGGAAAAGTTGCCATACTCAGTTATATTTTAGTTAGTGACGGTTGATATGGTGAAGGAATATTGAAAATGTAGATGTTCTGGAGGAACAAAGTTGTGGGGGCAGTTACTATGTAAGAAGAGTCTTTTTCACTAGTTTGCGCGTTTGATGCACGAAATTCGAATTAAATTATTTTTTTAACATATAGTATTTTTCAAAATATTTTGTTTTCTCAATTTCGTACAAGAAAATTTCCAACAACGTTATATCAGCTTTTAGTACAACAGCAGCAAAGGCGTATTACTGCTATGAAAATTCGAGCTTTTTAAGATGCGATAATGCAGCACTATCTTGGAAAACTCAACGTATACCCTTAATTACCTTACGTATACTCACCGGTCTAACCTTTCCAGCGTCACTATCTTCTACAGAATATACTCCCCAACAACTTCCCACCATCGCAATACCATAAATTTCTCCAGCTTCGACACTTTTATCAGTTCTATTATCCAATGCAGTCCGTTTCCCTCGATCCGCATCCTTTTTACCTTCTCTCTCTTTCTCTCGGGGGTCTGATTAACGCTCCGCGCGTATAGCGACTTCTTATCGTCGTACGATACAGCTCAATTTACGCGCGACGATCGTGTAATTCCTTTCCGAACATCTCTCCAGCAACACGCGTGTTCGCGCAGAGGCCTTTTGATATAATCCCGCCGCACCTAAAATGGAGTTGTAGGTGCCGGCGTTATGTGCGCGCGCGCGCGCGCGTACGCGAAGCTCAAAGCGAATCGATAGCCTCGACACCGCGCCGCGCCATTTTACGGACGTGTATTCTATAATGCCCCGGATTATATGCGGCATGGGCATGAATCGAACGTTTACGACGCCAGCAACCGACCGCTATTCGTTCTACTTCATTAAGCGAATTTGTTTGCGTAATCGTACGCTTGATGGTTTCGATTCTAGATTGGCTTGTATTTTAGCTGTTAGAGCGTGTGTATATGGTTTCTTTGGCTTATAGTGGGAAATATCGTTTGTTCTGAAAATTCAATTATTCAATTAAATGAACTTCAAGAAAGAGATGCAAAGCGATTTCAAACAGGCAGACACGTGCACGAGGATTAACAGGAAATTAATATCACTGCATGTCTTCGTGTGGAAAATCAGTTAATTTGATTGTTTGAGTAAATAGGAAAATAGAATTATTGTTTGCCGTTTACAGACTAAGCAAATTAAAGAGAGATATAATGTAGAACATTTGTAAAGCGGTAGAAAAATAGAATTATTCGTTGTTCTTTTAACGCAAGAGCAGCTTCAATGAAAATACCTCTCAGCGAAATGTTAAAAATGAAACGAGTTCGATTTTCGCTTTACAGAGAGGAATTCTCCGAAGAGTTTATCTGCAGGAATTCTGTTTAATGGCCCGTAAAATTCTTGCTTAATTATAAAAGCAACTCCGTTAAAAAATTGTGGGTTTTTTTCCTCAAATACAAGTCAATCGTAAAATTTATGAACAGAGTTTTTATTCATAGGTAGTTTTAAATACTACAATGAAAAGTCGATGTCTTTGACGTACACTCATTGAACCTTCAAAGGCTCCAAACTCAATAAACGATATTACAAATATCCACTAGATAAGAGTCTAATAAGACTTTGAAAAAAATACGAGCACTTTAATTATTAAAATAAAATAAAATTGGGCCTTTAAGTAAACCAATTTGTTTAAAAATAATCAAAATGTCTACCAACCATTTAGTAATGAAGAAGACTTTTAATATTTTCAGCAAAGTATGATTGATAGATCACGTCAGTATAAAGTTTATTTTAAAGCTATGGCATAAACAAAAAAATATAACGCCTTCCTTTCTTTTTCCCATAAAAAATTTAATATCGAGTTTAATATTTGAAAAAGCCAGTTGACCCGTTTCATACGTCACTTAGAATTATTAAAAAAAACGAAGGAAAAAGGAAAAATTGCATTAAAATTCATCACGGAATATAACTCAGGTTCGGGGCAGCCCCATCAGCGCGAACCAATTACAGGCTATAATTGAATCATATCCGCGTCAAAAGGCACACGGGAGCTGCAGCGCGACACGGGTGAGGCTCCAGTAAGATCTCCGTGTCTTTGATCATGTATACGCAAAGTCGCGCCCGTGTCAAAGTAAAGAGAAAGGGACTGAACAAATGAACTCAAGCGCACATTCCCAGAGCTTCGCGCGGCCGTAACTTTTTTTTCGTTGTGCAGGGTTGGATGAGAGAGAGAGAAAAAAGGAAACTGCGCGCATATATGAATAGGAAGCCGGATGAAAAGTGGATCACGTATGACAATCGCCGGCGCGCGAGAGTCCAGCGCTCTTGACCTCAGAAACCACTCGGCGTAGCGAGGACTGCGCGTGTGCTACTCGCGCTATGCGGCACCTAAATTACAGGAGCCCGCTGGGACATATTAACTTTTGAAAGCCTCTATGAAAATCCTATTGTTGCAGAAGCACATTTGTTCGAATTCATTATTTTAATTAGCTTGAATGGGGTAGCGACTATCGATGTAGCAAATGTAAACTTCATCTCATCTCTATAGGAATTTCAATTTACTTATTTTAGAACCTTATTTGAACGTCTTATCTCACAAAATATGTCGCACATCTACTTTCTGACGACGTGTACTACATTCAAACGACGGCGCGTCGATGCGTCATGGCAATAGTCCCGTATTCTTCTCCCGAGCTTCAATACGGTGAATGTATCAAGAGTAGTGGATCTGACGCAGCTCAGCGTCTCTCCCCGGCCGTTACGTACAAATCACGTTCGATTCGTATTTCATTCATCAGCTGGCGAAGCTGCTGCTACTACTCACGAATAAATTCACAAATACGCTGTCTGCGGCAACCGAGATGGAGGGAACTCACTCGCCTGGATAAGGATTAGATAGGTTTACTGAAAGACGTTTCGCTCTATATCTATATATAAGGCCTGGCTTCGTTCGGTTCAGTGCAGGGTTCGGTGTTCCGTGGCGTTCGGGCGTTGGTACGTGTTACATAACAAAGTTGAACTTCCGCAAGAAAATTTAATATGATTTATGGGCAAAATTTCGTGAGTAGTGCAGTTACTGCTAGTTCAGGCGATATAGAGAAAGTTCGAATAAACCGAATTTCTATTTTCGTTCAAGTGCGCCCTTAAATTAAATTTCAAAAATTTCATTCTAACATTTCATAGTTGTAATGAAAATTCTTGTTATTATAATAATTTCTATAAAAAACTCGAAGTAATGAAACGATTGGTGATGTGAATTATATTATATTTAAAAGGGTGTGATTTAATACACAATAATACAACATTTAATTAAATTATAACGGGTTAAATGGTGATAATTGTTATTATCGAAGTACTAGTCTATATTATTATTTTCTTCAATAATAATAAATACTTTAATATCAAAAGCAGTTGATTAATTACTACAATTATAGAATATAACAAATGTGGAAATTTCAATTGTAAAAGTTTTTATAAATTACAAAAATTATATTGTAGGAATTACTAAGTTTATTTCTTAAATTTATGAAGTCGTAGTATTAAATTAATAGGGAAAAATGTAATTTTGCTACCCGTAAATATGAAAATCAAATAATGAATTGATTTATTATACTAGTTACACTGCCAAAGAAGCAGTTTTTCCATTTAGCTTGCTTTTAAAAGACCCATTAAATCATTCTCGTGAAATTTATTAAAGATAGCGTAATTTATTTGTGCTTATCTCAAAAGATATGAACTCCGATGGCTAAAAATTATTCAGGGGCTGCCGACGATTGATCACCTGAATATCTATAAATATGTATATAATTAGAAAAAAATCTACTGTAAGAACTTTTCATAAAATTACTAAAGTAAAAGGTAAATACATATTGTTTTAGCCAGTTTTTAACGAATTATTTTAAATCTAATACTATCAAATCCTTTTCTTATCCGCTTACCATATTCTTATCTTTGGCATTATATTATATATCTAAAACAACCCCGCATGCAAGAGAGATAATAAATTTTGCGCTTTGCAGCGTAATTGTCTCAAGGCTTTTAAACGAACCAGACGAAACACATAAAGCATCGACGAACGTTTCGTTTGACCTCGAGAGCCGAGAAGATTTTAATTGAAATTCAAACCACAGAGTCGCACGCTCTTTAATAAAAGCAGCGATTATTACAGGGGTGTGAAGAAATGTGAGAAACTGGAATAAAATATAAAAAGTGAATGAAATAAAACGTGAATTCTTCAACCGTAGACATGAGCAGAACGCAAAGCCATGGTTTAAAAATATAAATATCACGCGAAACTGACGTAAATATAAAAAAGAAAATTCTAACTATACGTACGTTAATTCATTGCGAGCAGCAATAAAGCAACTTCATAATTGCATTTGATTTAAAGCACATAGAAAAGCATCCAGGCAATTTTAATTTTCAAACAAACTCAAGCCCGCGCTCAATATTCCACATATATTCGAATGATCCAACAACTATTATACGTCGCTGCGTAGGACACTCGACTCTCTCTTTGACACGTGCGTCCGCGAGAAGCACTCTCCATGAGCCGTATTTAATTACGAACTTGGCGTGCGAGCCTCGCATTGGACTCTCTCTCTCTCTCTCTCTCTCTCTCTCTCTCTCTCTCTCTCTCTCTCTCTTCGCCTCCGCACGCGTGTCGATTTTTCCCTTCGGACACTACACGACCGCTCCTCTGAAAGGGTCGCCGTCGCTGCTGGAGCGGTAATCGAGTCTCCTCGCCCTAATGCAGTCGGCTCTCACACAGCGGCGAGATATAACCTCCACTGCCAGCTCACTAGCTATACATACAGGCCGTGTAAGCCTACGTGTTCGGGGCACCGATTTCGCGGAGGTAATCTTCGTCGGAGTTGTCCCATCGATTGCGCGGATCTCGCTGTGTTCGTGGGCGTTGTTACGTTGGCCCTGGAGCTATTATAAGCATTGTACATAGGTTAGGATAATGTAGAGTAGATTTATTTTCTGATAAGAATTGTATTGTTTTGAAATATAAATCTGTGGCTTCCCGGAATAACCATATATCTGCACTTCTCATGATTTCGAGAAAATCGAGCTTTTAGTTTCGCATCTGTGTTTAAAATCAAGAAAAATGAGATTGAATGCAGTACTGCATATATGATTTCATATCTAACTGAATGTCTAACTGAAGATCTAATCTCTTATAATCGACTGTCACTTAAGTATATGGTTATTCCGGGAATGAGAAAAAAATTTTAGTGGACTTATATGGTTTTTCCAATCTCAATGGCTCTTATATTATTTTTCCATTAATGAATAAGGATGAAAAAATTAAGGGAAAAGGTAAAAAATGTTTTAAAATGTAAAAAAATAAGTTAAAAAAATGATTGGATAAAATAATTAGATAATTAATAAATAATTCGTTTATCTAAAAAAGTAGAGTTATATGGTTTTTCCGGTAATTATTCTTAAAACAGGAGCAGTTATAGTGTTTTTCCGGGAATTATTTTGAAATTATGGAGATATATATGGTTATTCCGGGTAAATTTTTAAAAATATGCATTTATAGTGTCTTTCCTTGTGCTTATGCACGAAAATGATTGCACCTTATCAATTTAAATTCTGATTACATGATAGAGGACTATTTAAAAGTACAAATAAATCGCATAAAATCGATTTTCAAAAATTTGTCACTTATATCGTTATTCCGGGAAGCCACAGAAATATTTCAATCAATTATTAGTTCGCTGTATTGGATTTGAATAATATTTTAAGTAACTTTTTTTATGTTGGAAACAGTTATAGTATAATGTGGTAATAGTAGATTAGTAAAAATACAATGGTGGTATTATTTCAGCTTTAAACACAGTTTCGTACAAAATGATTGTTGTTGAGGATTTTATAGCTATACAACTCCCGCAACGAGGTAGTTCCAAACGTTACAAAACACGCAATTATTTGGAATTGTTAATCCATTTTCTGTCTAGTAGATTTGTACGGATATGCAATTTGAATATTATTCGCTTCAAAAATCACTTCTGAAAGCATTATATTGACAGCGTTTAATTATCTTTCATACAAAAATATATGCCGCTGATTGTACGAAAAATTGATAAACTTTTCTATAGAATTATTTATTCTTTGAAAGATAAGTTAAAAATATATTTTTGTCCATCTATCTCTAGATTGTATTGTTATTAGGAATGTGAGATTAACACTTACTGTATGTTATCGTATCATAAAACTATATGTATATACCTATTATAAGCATTTTGTAATTCATTAAATTAGAAAGTAGAAATTCATGGACCAAAATTACAAAACGTACTTTAATGCAGGAGAAACTTTTCTACAAACTTCTCGTCAGCTGAAGTAAACTAGGAGAACCGAGTTTCGATCTAACGAGAAAAGCGTCGCAGTGAAATTCTCTCGTAGGACCAACTCACGAAAGACGCGGAACTTCACAGAACGCATAAACCCAACCGCGAGTACACGAGAAAAGTCGTTAACGTTCGCGCGCGCTCGCGAAGTCGTTACACGCACGCGGGTCTAGAGCTGGGAAAGTTATTATATTCCGCGAGAAACGCAGATTGTTTTGCTTCAAGGATCTGGCCGTGGCTGCGTAAGGTTTCGCCGAGCTGTCAGCAAGCGCGTCGCCCCCGCGCGCGTGGCTTCATTAAGTTTACGACGAAGCCGTTTATCGCGCGGCGACGTTATAAATTTAGTCGAATTTCGCGAGTATGCGGTATATATAAGCCGCACTGTAAGCTTCGCTGTGAAAATACAGTTGTATCCTAAGTTTTTGCTTGTATTTCATTTCGTGCGACGTTTGCTTGGCTGACGGCAAAGTGTTGGATCTTGAGGAACTGTAGCTCCGGTTTTGAATAGACCTAAAACTGCGTATATGTCGTTCTCTGAGAATATCTATTACAGTTATTCTGTATTTTATAACGAACTGTATAATAAAAATTACATAAAGTTTATTCAAATTAGCTGAATATTATATATACGTCACTGTCTGCGTGAAATATAAGTAGAACTATTCAAATATAGTCAGCCATATACCCCATATTATGAATAACTCACATAATTTAAGATTTTATCGATTATTACAGAATAATTCTCAAAGTTTGACAAGACTTTCCAAAGTAGAAAACAACAAATAATAATTACAACGTAAGCACATTAAAAATATTTTGTAACATTGTTCTTTTTTTATTATGAAACAAGCTACCGACTTAATGCATTAAATTTGTTGGGCCGTATGTGCAGTATTCGGCAGAGGCTTAACCACTGCCTCCGAGCATTTGCTGAAACGTATAAGAGGAAAATAGTCCGAGGCAATTCTGAAAGTTTTGAGCGTACTTTAAACTTCCCAAGATGCGCCGTTACTATTTCTGCACGTTGAGGAATCGAGTGTCAAGAAGAGGCATAAAATAGTTTTCGGTCATTTGAATTCAAACTTTGATCCTTTTATCTATGTTTTTCGCGTATGTATATTTCCATGTCAAAACTGGGTTTCTGCAATCGAAGAAAGTTTTTCAACAAAGTTAAATATCTATATTATATTTTTCTGATAAAGTGTACAGTAATGAAATCAATGTTATTTTATACATAAAAATTTATTTTCATTGTAGTACGGATGTTAATTAATTGTAATACCGGAATGAACATAATTAGCCATCAAAATCGTGCATCGGTGTATTTTTTCTAAAAGAATCCAATTACAAAGTATTGCATGCAAAAGCTGCTACTTGTATAAAAAAGAAAAGAAAGCAACATTGATCCCGCAAATTCCTCTCAACAAAGCCTATCAAATGCTCGCCAATTAGCGCAACAATCCCGGAGCACCCGCACACCGTTGCGCGCGAAACAATGAATGGAAAAGAAAAGCAGCGCGCGCCCGTCGCTTAAAGACCGTCTCAATTAACGCTACTGCTCCTCGTCAGATGTAATCCTATACACACGCTTGCCTCCCACACACACACAGACACACACACACACACGGACACAGACATATACTGCTCTCCCCGCTTTAATAAGACGCTCTTCGCGGGAAGCGAGCGGTATATGCACTCTCTCCTACCTCCAATCTCATTAAACGGCTGATCCGAGATACTCACCCGTGACGGCGTGGATCTTCTCGGAAGGAGCTGCGGCGGCGTCGGCTGCTCTAGCCCAGGGCAAGCACAATGGCCCGAACAATACGCCGGCGTACGTGTATGCCTTCCGCCATTGTTGGCCTCTAGCCTGGCTTTGTCGCTCGCGCGGGGAGGAAAGAAGAGAGGGGAGAGGCACGAGGCCACTTGTAGCTCTTTTCGCGTCCTCGGTTTTTACGCGCGCAGCCCTTTGTTTCTCCAGCCTCGCGGCTACTGCCGATGAGGATGAATTATTCAGAATCGGCCAGTACTGCTCGCACGTGTATATATATATACACGTATATGGAAGGGCCAGCATTCCCTGGCTGCTGTATAATGCGTAGTTCCGTCCGAAGCGAGGGACGCGCGAGCAATAAAAGTCCGGACAGGATTAATTGATGGGGTGAGCCTGAGCAAAAAAAGAATTCGCGAGCCCACGCTTATCGATCATTCCGTTCGCCCTAGCACTGATGGATGCCATTCCCGAGGAGCGATGGCTTTTTCGGGAGGTAAGGTATATCCTTGCCAGCGGAGGAATTTCGCATTCGACGTGGATGTGGAAGGGATTGGAGGAGAGTTCCTTTGCTATTCGTTGATTCGATCAAGTGGACGGAAGGGTATTTGGAGGACGATATTCGAACTGAGAATGGCGAATATGAAATAAGGAAACATTGTTAACAAGAAAAATGAATTCCTGTATTATTTAGGTACGGAAACTGACATGCGTTGCTAACTATTTTAATAGGTTATATGGATATGGAAATTCTAGGATAATATTTTTGTAGATTATTTCTCTTAGTTTTTACCACTTTCTTGTTCAACATCTTTTTCGAAATGTATAAAAAACGTATGCTCGAACTATCGACTTTAACTTTTCAAATATTTTCTTTCTACCTTACATTTTACATTCAAAGGTTGAAATGCATGATAAAATTCGTTCCTCAGTTCAAATTCCACTGTCGTCAGAAGGTTCGAGTGACAATCCAAACCAGAAGTACCTTCCAGATCGAGGACACCTTCTTTTTCATGCTTCTAACGTTTCGCGCGGATGCGGTACATCTCGTAGACGCTGACTAAGTCGAACAAGGCGATCGGTCTTACCTTTTCGTCTAAAGTTTCCTTATACCCCAGAAGACTATCGATAATGCTCAAGCGATCAAAGTTTTTTAGACTAAACTTCTATCGAAAACAATAAAACTACTGTTCTTACCTATAAAAGACGAAATATGGTTAAAACAGCTGTATAATCTAGAAAATTAATTCTGTGCCTTCCCGGAATAACCAAATAAGTCCACTTTTTTAAAGCTACAATTCACCCGAAACGTTACCAGATAAGCCCATTTTGAAAATTTTCTGCCCCTTTGAAAAACAACTGGATTAGTCCATCATTTTTTTTCATTTATCGTAGCTGTCATTTATTTCATCTATTTAAATTTAATGTGAATATGATGGCTAATATACGATTATCTGTTTATTTAAAAAATTCCTAGATACTTTCAAATTATAAACATTTTAAAATTTTACAGTATTAGTACAATCCAAATACAATACAAATGGTCGTAAATTTAATAGAAATGTTAGAAAAATAGAAATTTCTTAAATAAGTTAGAAGAATTCATTGAACAATTGCTAATTTGATAATTTATTGACCTTTTTGATAATTAAATTAAAAAAGTACGCTCTAAAATAAACGCGAACCACACTATCAGATAAGTCCATACTTGTTTGAGTCCTTACTCATTTTGAACGCATCAGAAAATGTATAATCTGTTGAAACCAGCGTGTAAATATGCGTTTTGAATGTGTCAATTGACTAGTCAAGTATCGCGACTCATCTCGTTTCTGCCGATCTTACATATAAGTTTGAACATTAATACCCGTTTTTCTCAGAAACTCGAAAAGTGGACTTAATCGGTTATTCCGGGAAGCCACAGAATTTATTTTAAGCAAATTCTTCCACCCTTATCCTACCGAATTCTGACTCTAACTACTGAATAGTCAACATGACATATTTACTTTCTGATGCCACCATTTTGGAACGATCGCCTATAAACGTGGGCTTGTGGAGACCATAGTATTATCTATAGCGTTCTAAGCACTTTGACGTTTTCGCTGCTCCTGGCGACGTGCTTTGCTGTTGATGTCGTGATAGTATAGGAGAGCACATTATCGATAGATGCAGCTAAGTCAAAATTATTTTTTAGAGCCCAAGAAATTAGTGTTTTTGTATGTATTACACTATGCAATATAGAATGAAAAATAATCAACTTACAGAGTATATTAGTAAACACAGTTGTTTTAGATTTGGTAATTTTCTTATGTATAATTTTTAGTAAAATACTGTTAAAAAACCTTGACATATATTTACAAACTATATATTTTTTTTTTAATAGCTTGATATGAATTAAACTTATCTTGAATTCAACAAATAAATGAAATGCTGATTTGAACAAAACATTTCTTATCAAGATTTTAATCATGTGTCAAGATTTAATCTCTGTGCCTGTTCAAGTTCCTTAACGGAGTGCCATACTCAATTTTTACCGACCGAATCGGTTCCGCGGTTTTCACTTTTAAAACTTGGCAGGATGATAGATCATTATATAACTTAGGGCAATGAACTCTTCGTTTTGCATAATTCAGTTTATTTCGTTTTTTAAAAAGTGTTAATATTAATAATTCCTCAGTAACTGAAACAGATGTTAAAATATATAGCTAATTCATAATTAAACGCAATTTCTTTTGTATTTATTATTTTTAACCAAACAAAAATTTATGCAAACGGTAGTGTCTCAACGACAATAAACGGCGAAACATATCAACCTCATTTTATATAATTACACGATTTCGTATACGTTCGCCGTACTAATTTTCCCGCGACACGCAATAGTCTGTCTGCCTAAAACCGTGACGCTTCGAAATCCCGAGCGCACGCTGCGAGCTTAATGACGAAAACACTCTCTTTGAACAAAATAACGACCCCTTCCTCGCGTAATAAACTCCGCACCAAACAAAGGCTTTTTCCGGCTTTCGCTCGAGCGTTAAAATAAAACGGCTAATAACGCCATATGAAAAATGCATGTGTATACAAGCGCTCCGCGAGAGAGAGAGAGAGAGAGAGAGAGAGAGAGAGAAAGAGAGAGAGAGAGAGAACCGTCGACGAGTCTGTATCGCCGTCGTCTGTGAGAAAATGAGCTGCGTCGACAAAGTGCCTGTAACGAACTTGAAATGGACACACCAGCACGAGCTACGCGGGCAACTTTTTGCCGCCGTCAGGCTGCTCGGCCGTGAAAAGCTGCTGCGGCGGTGGCAGCCTCGAGTACACGGTATCTATATATAGGTATAGAAGTGCAGAGGTGCAGGCAGCATCTGCGGTTTACAGGCGGCCATTTCTCTTACTTGAAAACGCTCCGGAGGCTTGAATTATTCATCAGGGAATAAGAAACATCGCACCCTGGCGGCGCGCGAAAACGACTAGTCCTTCGACGTGCACCCAGCTTGCCTTGCATCAGTCACACTGTGCTGCTATAGACTATATATACTGCTGCGCCTTCAATTTTCACGGTGATCGATTGGGATGGATCTTCTCCTCGCTGCTCTTATCTTACCGCAAACATGAGATTTTGCAAGGTCGGGCGTAAAATTATCCGATTTTCAAAATTCAATTTCTCGCCTCGGCTTTTACGCTTCTGAGAGAAGGATACGCGCGCACACGTGGTAAACAGTATTCCCGCAGATATATATAAGGATTTCGGCGGACGAAATGAAAATGGAACATCAGGGAGATAAGACGTGCCAAAGTCCACGTTAAATCGGGATTTACGAGGTGGGGATGGAGCTGCGTTCTACGTTATAATCTATACAATCCTGCTTTTTTATGGTAACTCGGCGAAGGGCAGAGCGCGGCTGATTTATACATTAGACTAAATCGAGTAGGGATTTGTCCTGATAAAATTCTGCCTTTGGAATTCATGACATCAAAGTTGAATTTTATATGTGATGAACTCGAAATGACATTTTTTAATGTCAATTACTTCACATGGATATACTATTGAATAATAATGCTCTTTATTTATAATGAAAAAAGCTTCGTGAGTGAATTATAAAGGTTATTTTGTTTCATACGCATAATAAATACATATTCAGGAAATGAGTTTCGCTAAATGAAGAAAATTTAATAAACGAGAATGTTATTTTATAGATGAAATATACAAAAATTCACATAAATATATAATTAAAATAAAATAACAGATTGAAATTGAAAGAAATGGAACTAAAACGTTCATGAATTGAAATGACGCATAAGAGCAGAGAAGAAATTACATCGTATGAGCGGTCCGTGGCTCAGGCGGTTAAGGCGGGGGAGGGGGGGGGTCTTTATTTCGACGACTCACTTGAAAATTGAAGTCAACTATAGACGTTCTTCATTCCGACATATAAGCTACTGCCGAATATTCAAAATTTCGACGTTCTATATTACGAAAATCAACGCCGCACTTAGCTTCCCAAGACAAGGCTGCTCGAGGTTATGGATTCGAGCCTGGGTCATTGCTAAATTCCGGGAGACGTTTTTCCAAAAAATGTCTACTGGTTTTTTCGGTGTCGGAGATGCGACATTAAATAACAAATTAAAAAAAGAAATAATATCGTGCTTTCAAAATGATACTGATCCCATTAATAATTTAAACGTTTAAAATCAAAGATAATACTCCGACGACTACTCTAAATAACACTCGGCACTCATCGAATAATGAAATCAGCATAACGAGTGCGACTCGTCGCGCGAGCTTTCAAGCAGGCGCAAATACGAGCGACAATGGAACGAAAATCCAGCGGGCGAAATGCGGAAATAACGCACGCGCGCGTCCGTCGCTCTCGGTTTGCTCTCTCGAGCGTCAGTTTCGTCCGTCAATTGAAAATTGCCGCCACGTGGGTTGGCAACAGCAGTGGCAGCAGCATACGACCACTGGTATATGTTCTGTTAACTCTTGCATCTAGGCGCAAACAATTAACGCAAGACTGGCCGGCGTGCAAGTGTGGTCGAGCGGTAAATTGGCCGCGGTAGAGTTGGACGGGCTCTGGCTATTGAAACTGCGTGAATATTGTTTGTTGCTTATTAATATTTCGACGATTTCAGTGTGTGTGACGCATGTGAGTTTAGCTACTTGTACTGTGAATTTTAAGGAAACATTTGGACGAATTGTTATTTGTCGTATTAAAATATTATGTTAAAGTGATAAGTTATTGTGATGACCCTATATAAAAAAGAGATGGACTTGAGATTGTCACCTCTAATGATTGTGATTGGTCGATTTCAAATGGAAATGTAAAACTGTATTGGCCCGCAATAGGGCGCACGCAGCGCGCATTGACACTTCTAGTAATTGAAATATTAAACGAAGCTCAAAGAAAATAAGGTCTGTAATTGTAAAAAGTTTTATGAAAAATTCGTTTACAAACTTTATATTCAAAATATGAGTATGAAATATTGCAAAAAAGATAAAATATCACAATATTTTTACACTCAAAATTGTTGTTTATATTAAAAAATATATAATTTTTCTGTATATTTGTTAAGTATTTTATTTAACATATTTTTAGAGTAACGTTTTGTTAGTATGACATGACTACGTTTAGAACAGCTGATCACAGTGATGACTCAGCTGTAGAATGCCTGTCTTGCAACTTACAAGTCAAAAAGCCCTCCACGTTATATTACACGTTTATACTTAACATCCCAACATTCTGTAAGAATCGATTCTATATCTTCATATACTTATGTAATTTTGTATGAAAATAGTTTTGGTATAGTTATTTTACAGATTTTATTTGACAAATTTTACAACACTAGCAGTGTCAATGCGCGCTGCGCGTGCCTTTTCATGGGCCAATCAAATTTTACATGTCCATTTCAAATCGACCAATCACACTCATTAGAGGTGACAATCTCAAGTCCATCTCTTTTTTATACAGAATTTTCCATTGCAACTATCGTAACTGTAGAGTGTGTCAATAGAGTAACACAACTGTACTTTTTTATTACGAAAAGTTGTTTGCAAGAATTAAAATTGATAACAGAACTGTGTTGAATTCGATAAAAAATAATCGTCAAGTTTTCGTACTTTTTGCATGTATACATTTTCGTATGATACGAGTTGTATTGATTATTACACAGAAAATTCTTCTATTTACACTGCAAATACAAAAGTTTTATTTAAAGCGAAAATTTAAAAAGCTTCCAGTTATTTCTGTGATTTTCCAAGAATATGATAGAACTTTATATCTTCTTCAAATAACAGAATTATTATTTTTTGTTTAAATTTTTCGCTGAAATTTGTGGTTTATAAAGATATTTATTAAAATTATTGTCAAAGAAACATGTTTCACATTAATATTATAGAATTAGTAGTTAGTTGTGAATTGTCATTGCAGATGAAATCTGCCAACCAAGATCTCTCTCTCTCTCTCTCTCTCTTTCTCTCGTGGTGTCTCCCTCTCTCTTTCTCTCTTCTAATCTTTTATTGCAATATATACATATACTTCTTCAGTATTTGAGTAACAGATACAGACTGTCTCCGTTGTGGTATAATAAAAAATTTCGGAGCGTTCTCTTTATACTCTCTTATACTTGAGTTTTACGAGCAACGTCGATTTTCAGTGATAGTGCCTATACTTCTAACCGATATAGCAGATACTTTGAGTGGAATATCTCGCCACTTGTTCTCGCGATTTGTTATAGCAGTAGCGCTACTGACAAAGTACAGCCATTGAGGTGGGTGGGCCGGATTAGTTGCTGCGTGAAAAATGCATAACAGCAGAGCGATTACTGTACGATGACAGTACACACAGTGAGTTTCTTTTAGTATACAAGGCAAAGTATTGCAACCATCTGTAAGTTCTTAATCGATGTAATCGTGTCGGCTTGTATAAAGGAGCGATACACTCAAGTTATTCTAGAAAAGTTTCTATTGTATGACAAAATATAATCGCTCCTCATAGTCAATATATTACTAAACAATCTTCCTCCAATCAATGTGGCTTCATTTTTTCCTGTGTTACTAATTCTGGGGATAAATTTAAAGCATTTATTTAACAAAAAAAATCTAAATAGAAAACAAAGCAATATCTACTCGCCTGTATCTACTGTTTTTACATTAGATTTTCTCTTCCCGATTGACTAAAGCTCAACGGTCTTCCAAACTGCATTCAATCACAAAGCCCTACACACCTCCGAATCCACTCTAGGAAATCACGAAGCAACGGCGGCGTAGCAAAAAGCACGTTCTCTTCGCTAAAAAAAGAACAACGTGGCGAAAGGAGACGCACACACTTTCGCACGCTCTCTTCGACTCTTTCCTCTGCGCTTTAGCAGCAGACACCGAGGGCTTTTGAAATTCGAGTAGCTGCTACCTCTGCTGCTACCCCCAAGAGTGTTTTCGCCTTTTTTGCCATACTGCAGCGCAGTCGCAATAATCGAGTGCGGGGCGAGCAGTCTAGACGGCCAAGATAGAATCGATGGGGCAGATACGACGCGGCTCACGTGTGTGTGTGTGCGTGTGTGTGTGTGTGTGTTTGTGTGTGGACGGGTATAAGAGCAAACGCGAGCTAGATGGGGTTTACGAGGAGAGACGCGGCTGCGCGAGCGCGAAAACTTTATACCTCTCGTTATGGAGTCGACCGGATGAATAAAGGAGGATTTATCGAGAGGGAGAGCTAAGCCGAGGGAGTGCTCCTGAGCGCTATATACACTTGCGCTGCTATTCGACGCTGTTGTTTTTGAGTCGACGTCGCTTGGCTTCAAGATATCACCCCCAAGGAATGTCGACGAGGTTTTTATTTGGTTTTTAGCTTTCCGTTTACGCCCGGGCCTTACTCCGAATTGTCGATGGTCTTAGCTTGCTCATTTCGAGAATCGTAAATCTTGAGCAGAGCCGGAATTTTCAATGCAAAGACTGTGTGGAAGGCGAACAAGGGATTTACAGGGTTGCATTTGAATGCAAATCGAATTTATTTTAGGAAAAAGCGGTTGATATGGCACAAAAGTCGAAAAAAATTCAAAAACGAACTTGCTGTGCACGTTTAATGCATTAATTTTATTAATTAATTTTTGTTTGTAAATAACCTTCTTATTTTAAAAATCATTTATTTTTTTATGTAAATGAAATGGATTTCAAGAGTTTTGATTTGATTGAAAATGCAAATCAAATTCAGTTTTCAATCTGATAATGGAATCTCTTCAGTTTGCAAACAAAAGAACTGACTCTTTTATATTTGACGAGAAAGTATTGTCAGTAATAAAAGTATAAATGGTGTTTATTACAAAAAATTTACAACATGATCCTGGAAACATTAAAGTTAATAAGCAAACAGACCGTCATACGCTATTGCCAAAAAAGCTGTTTTTGTAACTTTTTAAAATATATATTCTAAAGTTAAGGTTTTTTACGAATGAATATATGTATACAAGGTGTCCCATTTTAATCGCCCACCGCTAGAAATTGGCAGAAGATGTACTCGGAGAAAAAATGATAAATACAAAAGTTTTCAAGGTCAAAGTCGTTGCTACCATTAGGCCCCCTTTGAACCTAAAACTTTTATATTTATCATTTTTTTCTCTGAGTACATCTTCTGCCAATTTCTGGCGATGGGCGATTAAAATGGGACAACTTATATGTATAACGAATATACAGAATAACAAGAAACAAGGAGGTAACCTATATTTCAATATAGGTTACAGAAAATAATTTTCAAGAAATTTTTTATAGAAACCTCATACTTTACTATTCAATCAAAAAATGAAACATATATACATAAAAATAATAATTATTTTTTGCTGCACTACTTATATAATACTCTACATAAATTTCATTATTCTAATAATAAATATATATGTATAGTAAATATACTCTAATATACAATAATTCAGAAAGAAAATTGATCATTTCCGTTTTTTTGAACAAACGAAACAGAATAATTCATAAAGTATAGTAGATCATTTTCTTAGTTTCCTTTTCAAAATGAAATCTGTCTCACTGACATTTTCGACACAATGTAGAGTAAACGCAGATTAAATCTAGCCATGATTATATTGAATACTTGTTTACATTGTATTAAACTATATTGATCATGTCGATTTTTTAGAAAAATATATGTTACATTTTTCTCAAACGAAATTGAGCGTAAAACCCTATAAATTACTAATGCCACACGATAATGTGCTTTCAAATTACTACATACGACTTTTGGACTAACATCTCTCACACATGACAAAATAATAAATAATAAACGTGGGCAGCGTTATCAGTCTTCTGTTACACGATCAAACGGCTGCTATGAAAACAAGGTCTCACGCGAAAGTGCATTCGAATTGCATTATCTGGCTACATCTGAAAAATTCTTTTGTCGTTCTATATTTTCTTCTTCTATACCATATCAAACGAACAATGCTGAAAGTTCGTCAGTCCACTCACGTCATTTTCAATGCGTCCTTCGGTGAAAACTTAACAAGGGGAATTCGCGCACTAAAACTTAGACGGTGGAGTGCGCACACACACATACACATTCACGTGTAGTTCGTCATCGCATTCACGTCGATTCCCTCGAGCAAATTAACCCGGAGGAGGGAGTTTTCATTAGGTAACCGCCGCACTTGGCGATCGGTCTAATTGACATCGAATTACGTGCGCCCTGTATAGTTATACACCACGATCACCGGACACACGGATGCGCTCCAAAGTTTCGAAACTTCCGGCCTTTTGAAAGCTCCTCCTCTCTGCTTCGATCTATATGTCTGCCTGTCCTTGTCTCGGCCTTTCCCTCTGTTTCTCTCTTACTCTCTTCCTCTTCCTCTTTCTCTCTCGTCCCATCTCTCTTCGAATCTTTTTGATCTATCTCCCTCCCTTTGGCTCAAAGTTTGGCTGATCAGTTTGAAATCTACAATGCAAATCACTTGAATGAGGAAAAGCATTCGTTCAGGAACATCAACGGATAATCGGTCAACTGGTGTACACTAATCCAAGCCAGAAAAGCAGTAAAAGCGAACCGCGAAATCTGTGATTACATGTTTAATCTTGATCTATAAAAATTATTTTAATATGTTTCATACTTAATAATAAAGGTAATTAAGACGTTTCCAATAATTTTATAGCAAACCATAATTTTTTTTATTGCTTGATTTTCGTGATCCACTTAGAGTTTAAAGTTGCATCATATAAAAAAATATTATCAGTTAGTGTAAGTACTATTAAACGTCTCATAACAAATACGATAATTATACTAAAATTACCTTCATAGAATAGTTTTCAGTGAGTTTTATTTGTTGAACTAAAATTCGTTCTAGAAACTGAAATCACTCCGGCAGTGTAAACTTTCATTTCAAAGTAAATTAAGTCGATCAGACGTGATTATCTTCCACAAACTAGCTCGCATTAATAACCTTTCATTTTTTTTTCTTATAAACTCAGAATTAACTCATAAACTAACACGTACGCAAACCCTTTATCCGCGCGATAATTAAATTTCCCGCAAGTACGGAATTAGCGGTAATTACTAGTACCGAATGGGGAATTTCACGGGACAAGATTTAACGCGTGTGGGCGAAACTCGCATGCGACCATTCAGCCCGCAGCCCAAAAGGTATATACACAGAGCAGAGACGGGAGAAGAGAGAGAGAGAGAGAGAGAGAGAGGCACGGCCAATCGATTGCACGGCTCGGGGGTCAGTCACGCGGGAAACTGTCTGGCTGACCGCGAAGTGCCATGTAAATTAGAAGTTAATGAAAAGTCGATAGCGGACATCGCTAATGCGCGCGACAGTTTGAGCTGATTTCGTTTTTTAACTTGTTGCTTTGGCTGCCGAGGTAGTTTGTTGGACGAAGATAATTATTACAGATGCAGCTCGACCCGCATTTGGAGGAATGAGAGCAAGACGTGGGAAAATATATTTTGTTCAAGGTTTATTTCTGGTTTAGCTTCTCTTCATTTTTCGGTTTATTACAGCCTTTGAGCACTCCTCTATTGGATTTGGGTTATTTAAATTTAAATTTTTATGAAGAAGAACGTAAAGTGGAATGCATGAGTTTATAAATTTAATATCGGATAAACGCGGTGAATGAAATCGATTTGACCCACTAAATCAACTTCACCATTGGTGTTCTATAATAAAATATTTATAATATTAATAAATTAATGTTGAAGTTAATTATATTATAAATAATAAAGAAGCTTAAAACATTAATTCTTGTATAAAACTGTTTTGCTCATTTTAGTAAAAAATATCGTATTGCTACAATAAACGATTCCTCTTAATAAATTAAAATTATTTTTTAAATAATTACAACTTGTATAACAATACATTACAAAATGCATAAACGTACTGATGATTCTTTTTTCTTAATAAAGAGGAATCTCTCGTAGAAATTTCTTCCCATTACCGAGCAAAAGAAGGTTAATTACAAAGATTCATCTTGCATAAATATTTGAAGAGAATTTTTCAAGTGGCATCCAAAAGAATCGAGGAAACGAAATGCAAATTAATGGTAGTAGTGAACGTTTACAGCTCAGTAGAAAGAGGAGGAGAAAGAGAGTACGAGGCGAAAGGTAGCGAAAGATAAATAAAAAAAGCGGTCGAAGAATTCATCTGCGAAGATATTTAATTAAGATCCTGCGGCGGGAACCGAAAGAAAGACCAGCGAATCGAGCAAACGCAATTACTGGTAGCGGGAGCTAAATTTGTAGAAAGAAAAACATCGTTGAAATGCGCAGCGTTGCGCTCCCAAGGAAAGCAATTAGAAAAAGAGCTGTGTATACCCGCCTTTGAAACCTCTACTCATTTATAATAAAATGACTTGAACTTGCTCGATTAGAGGAAGAAGTAAATAATTTAACTTTGGTATTGAAATCGCTTGGAGGATAATCTGTTTCACAAAGTTCATAATATTCCGATTCATCAAAATGCCAACGCTCATTCACTTGTCTCGTATTTCTGTTTTGGTTTTGAAGTTTATATAAATAATATGTAATGAAAGGTTTTCATATTTATGCTATACCTATTTAAGTAATGGTTCTTACTGAAAGAAAACTGATATATGATTTTTTTATTCTTACGTCTATTAAATAGTACGATTTTTCTCTAACTCTTTAATATTGAAAAATATATTTGTCCTAATTGTAAAAAGATGTTTTATATACCTAACAGATAAACATGTTTTAATGTAGAAGTAGAAGTATTCATATACATATATTATAATATTTTTAGATGAAAATATGAATCATATCTTCTTGTCATTGAATAAAATCTTCATGATGAGAAAGCATCAGAAACTGAAGCTACATTATATAGTATATTACTATTTTTCTTTGACCCTCCAGTATCTTTTTTCTTTTTTTCCTAAGACGTAATGACATAGAATTACGTATTTCATTGAGGCAAACGACCATGAGATTAGTGATGAGGAATTTCGAGAGCTTTTCTCTGATGCATTAGCCGTATTCTAGACAATATATATATATATATATATATATATATAAAGTTTTTGTTCACCATAATTTATTGTGTCATTATGGACAGGGCAATACATACGAGGTATCCTATTGTACACTCATTGTGTAGAAATTAATGTTCGTAATTTCAGAGACGCTATAATATGAATGATCAAGGCGACCCTATATTTCATTTTAATAGGCTTCTTATTTTATCTTTTGTATAAATTTTTCAATTAGAAATAATAGAAACATTTTCTTCAGTGAATCAAGTGAGTAATTTTTATACGCTGGATAAATGTTTTGCTAAACTAATCAACTCATAAACTATCGGGGAATGTAAACTAAATATTGCATGCGACACGCACTAACATACATAGGCACAGAAAAAAAAAGATGACAAGTAAAGTTTATTTTTCACCATAGCACTGCTCCTTAATAGTGTTAAATTAAGAGTAACTTAAATTCCATATAAATTTTTTCATTAATATAGAACCAGCAATCTACAATTTATGTATTTATATCTTAAACACCTCTTTTGAAAACCTGTCCACGATTTCCAGCTCTAACACCGTTATCGTAGCTGCCGGAGAATGAGGCACGGTATCCGCATGAAAAATGCACTTCGAGATAGCACGTACACCGTGCGTGCGCGCAAGCGCAGAGGCGTGTATCAGTATTCCGTAGCCGGATAAAGCGCAAGCCCTAATGGCCATGGACTTGAAAAATCGCGTCCCCCTCTCGAGAGCTGCTTACGCCACTGAGACGAGGAGTCATAGCGCGGAAAAACGACGCGTCCCGGGTCAAAATCCGCAAGCAGGTATGTCCCCCTACTCTGGCTCGCCTTTTTTAGAGCAAAAAACAACAGAAATTTAAAGAGTCGTGGGAAAAACCTGGCGCTCGTTAAAAGTCCATAAATAACGCAGGCGTCCTCCTAAAAATAGGGAACTTGCGCGAGAGAGAGAGGGACTAAGTAAAATAGCGACTCCCGGGAGCCTGCAGCCGCTGTTATACAAAGCGACGTAAAAAAGTGGCCATGCAAGCGCGCAGCACATCTGCAACAGCTGGCGCGTGCGCGGTTTTCTCGATCCCCTCGCTCCCGGCGATCTTCTCTCCCTCTCTCTCTCTCTCTGTGTATATATATATATATATGTATACATCGAGTACAACTCGATTTCCAGCGCAAGCGAGCGAGCTCTATAAGCGGATCCCGATGGATTTTGTTTTTCCGATTTCTCTCGGTGCGCGAGGAAGTTAAGGAAATTAGTTTTTTCCCGCGCGCGCGCTTTGTGCGATACGCGCGCTCACAAAGTCGAGCGACAAATTGACTGTTACACGAGAAGGGCTTGCACTGCGGAGTTTTTGTTGATGAATAACTGAATTATCGGCCGTAAGTTGATTTGGCGCCTGCACGAGCGAAGGGAAAAGAAAAGTTCTGTCAGAGGAGTTCTTTGCTTTGTTTTCGTTCGCTCGTGCAAATCGCACTCATTAGTGAATATATACGAGAATAATATACGTTATATAGAAACTGTAGAAAATAGATTCAGTGGTTTAGAGGGTAATAGTTTTAGTAAAACAAAAAGCCGCTCTTTTTAGAAAGATTCTAAATTAATCAACAATTTTTGTTATATTATTTATGTATCAATTTGTTTAGTTGAAACGTAGAATTTTATTATTTTTACGACTAAACAATCACGCGTTTTAACTTTCACAAACACATAATACTGAAACATATAAATAAAATATAAATATAAATATAAGTTATTTATAAAAAATAATCTTAAACAATTAATAGTTATGACATAAATGTCAAAAAGTAATAAAGCTCATTCAATTTCTCTTTCTATCGCATTATAAACCTGGATATAATTACAAACATTTCCAACAAATCCGATTCATACATTCATCTCCCACCGTAATTTAGTAAAGTGTAGTTCTCTTATACCCTATTCCAACTCGAATCCAGACTTTGCCTTCCTTAATCTTCCTATTGCAAGCTCATAATACACCAGCCGTCTAAACATAAAGAGCTTTGAGTCTCGCCACCGGCACAGAAGTATATATAGACGTACAAGGGCCGGGCTGGATTTTTGCCAGCCGCTCGCGCTACATTTTGTCAAGCCCAGTATACGATGTAAACACGCATTGCGCACAAGCGCGCCCGCACTGAGCTACTTTCAATAGGGCTGCGGGAATCGGGGGATTTGGAGTGTGCGTTATACTAAAGGATCGAAAGAGATTTTCGAAAATACGAGGGATGTGAGCGGAGGAGGCGGACGGTCGAACAAGCCCGGATTTGCGCTAAAAACTTTACCGCTTTTCGTTTAGAGTTATTCGGCCGTGTGCCATGCATTTATTCGTAGCTAAGGTTCCAGAAAAATGGATAAATTGGTGGATAAAATAAAAAAAGTCAATTAGCCAAGTGAATAACGAAAATATTTTGTTCATGTATATAATGTTTTTAATCTTTTAATAATATACCTTTTTTTGTCTAATTTATATAGTCCATCTAATTCTCGTATTTCTGATAATTCTTTATTTTCAGTGAATACTTTTTTTAACTGATTTTCTTTTGCTGCATAAACGTATTTGATCCTCGTACATAATTTCACACGAGATTAAAGTAAGATTTAGTTTAAATCCTCTTGTTAAAATAATAAAGTTTCAAAATATATTGAGCTTTCTTTATAAGTCTTTTTCAGTCTTTCAGTCTCGTTCGACAACCTGCAATAAATTTAAAACCAACTTTTTGCTAAAAAAAACTTTTAGACATCATATGAAAATTCATATATAAAATCTGCCAAACTTTTGAATTGACAAGTATACTATTGACATCATACTTGACTTCTCCAAGTTATAAAGATTCCTAAGAAAACACTTGGGAATTATATAAACATTGAATATTCATGTTTAGCTAAACTTTGCTAGCTCTCGTGGCAATCAGAAGCAAAAAGGTACCAGCAAAAGTAGCAAGAATAAATCTTGAACTTTACATTTTCATTTGTAACAGGCGATGTTATTTGAATTTCAAATGTATTTCTCACTTTATCGAAGTGAAATGAAATTCCTCGTCCGGCCGCATTGCTTCGCGCACTGGTGCGGTCCTCCAAAGTTGGCGGACGTCGAAAGTCAAATATCTTCTACGACCAGCCTATAATGAGATTTTCCCCTCTGTTTTTTCATCCCCACCTTTCGTTACTCTGTCGCTAAGCTACCTAAGTTACTTTTGATTGTTCTCGAGGCCCCGTAGTACAACTTCAGTTTGTCGTTGCCTCTCGCTGACCCGAAATCGTAATAATTGGCTTTCCCAACTTCTTCTCGTAACATCATATTTTATTACACGAGGTCTTTTGGTGAAATCATTTCTATTATCGATAAACGATTTTATTACGTTTTTCACTTTTCTGTTCTTTCCGCTGCTTTCGGCAACTAATTTAATTCAATATCAGAGCATATCTTTCTTTTAATTCAAAAGTATTTATTATTTTATTAGTAAAGCGTAATTTTTTCTATAAAAGTACAACTTATTTTTTCCATTGTCGATTAATGTATAAGAGAATCAAAAACATATAGCTTAGAATTTTCAATTATGCGATATGTGATGAAATATTCAGATTTTTCGTTAACAACTTCCTTTATAGTACTCGCATTTTTTCTAATTCTAATTTAATTAAAGAGTGAGATTATAATAAGGCTTACTCGTTACTGCCGATTTATCTTTGCTAATACTATCCTTCCAATTAAAACAAAATAATAACATAGCGGAACTGAAAAGCCGGATTAGTTACGCTAATAGCATACACTATTCTCGTAACAAAACATACCTACTCAACTCTTACTTTATGTAATAACAATATAATTCATAATTAACGCAAACAGAGGAATTAATATTAATAAATAATCCTTTTTTAACGATTATATACTATACTCGGTAAAAAAGCGATAACTTTGACGTTATTAACATATCAGTAGTATACATCTTTAGAATTCCAGACAATTTTTAAAATATATGTTAACTTTTTTCATAATAGGGTTGCTATCTATGCCAAGAAAGTTGAACCCGCCCAAGGGCGAATCCCTCCCCGGAGTTCAAAGACAGGAGCAGTCGGCAAAAACCGCCTCAGTTCCGCGGGTAGGTAGCGAGCCAGATCGCGAGGGGCCGTCGCGAGCGAAAAAGTCAGCATCCTCATCGGAAAAGACGGACGCGCCGCGCGGGGATTGCGTCCCCGATAACGAGGGTGTCTCTTCTCTCACTTTAAAGCGTGCTGGCCCGCCCAGCTCATTCTATAAGAGAGGAGAAAGGGGCCGGTGGCAAGAAACGAATTTTCTGTGCGCGCTCGCGAACGATCGGATCACGTTCAATCGAGTGTCAGTCCGTTCCTGATAAATTGCTCCTCTCTTTCTCTCTCTCTCTCTCTCTCTCTCTCTCTCTCTCTCTCACGCGCGAGCGTAGTTATCACGGGACGGCTTAATCCGAACGTCTTTGTAGGCGAAGACAGAGAAAGACAGAGAAAGAGAGAGATCGAGAGAGAAAGATTACTCTCGCGTGGTTCCGCCGTCATTTAGAAAGTTTGTCTTCTTGCTCGTTGTGTAGAAGTTCTTTACCCTCACCTGTCTCCTGGCTGATGCGTAAGAAAAGTTTTACGACGGTTTCATCATGATCCAAAGTCCCAGAACACCAAATCGACTTTTATCGATTCCTTCGCATTTTTAAAGTAATTTCATTATGAAATATGATTATGGGTATTGACTTTTGAAGCTATTGAAAACCAAAAAAATCGTGATTTTGGAATTGAATTAGATGTCCCATAAAATAGCAGGATTAGGTTCGGACGAACACTAGCCCGTATAAGCGATTGTATTAAAGACTAACGCGTGTATTATTGGTTTGCGGTGAAGGTTAGTACAATTCAATAGATTTTGGCATTTAATAATTTTTGCATCAGAAGTTAATACGCTACTGTTTTAATATTGTGTGAACCATGTTAGTTTTCATTACCAATTGCAAGTCGTAATAACCCTGGTAGAAATTCGTCTATTGCCAAGTGGCTAGAATCCTAGTAAATGGGTAGGAAAAATGTCCAGTTAATTTTCTTCGATAAAAACGCTTTTCCTCCTATTATTCTCACATTTAATAAATTGAGACTAGAATGACATAACTTCAAAATTTTCTTTTTAATTTATCTAACGAATTTGCAATTAAATTGGAAAATATCCAACTTTAACTGATAGCTCACTAAAAAATCATTTTATACTATAGCCCTTTCCTAGATATTTCGAAAACTGTCTTTATTGTCATTATTTTCTGTCTCTCTCACTCTTCTCCATTATAACAAGGCTTTTACTGGTCATTTATTCACT
>JAYJLV010053760.1:0-19150 GCA_036873485.1 Torymus texanus
TGCACTCTCGCTTTTGTTGAGGCTGTAGAGAGAGAGAGAGAGAGAGAGAGAGAGAGAGAGAGAGAGATAGAGCTACTGGCGTTCGCACTGACTAACGAATGGAACCTCCCTGCTCCCTCTCTTGTGTTCGCTAAAATCATTTTATTTTTCGGCACTACCAAAGAGCCATCGATATTTTTTTTTCTCACTTTTATTTTATATCTCTTCTGGTTTTTTGACTTTAGAGGGATATACCAGAATGGGGAACGACCTCGCGGATTAAATGAACCGATTGGACTCATTCTTTTTCCTCTTCTTCCTCTTTTTTTTTTGTTTTAAAGAAAGAGTTCGCCAGTGTCGATAGATTAGTAGAGGTTGTGGCTCCTGGCGCTCTGCGCATAAATCGGATCGTTCAGCAACGAGTGCGAGAGGTTATATTGAAATCCCTTTTATACGGCAGGAATAAGGTGCGTTTAATCCGATTAAGATGAAAAAGATATTCCTTGGTTTACGCCGGGAATTTTTCACTCTACCTCTGGCTATCGATTTTTCTCGCTGCAGCGCGTACAAAGCCTTTATACACGATATCCCCTTTAATTGCAAAAAAAGCGCCTTTTAAGCGCGTAATTTATGTGAACCACCGCGACAACTGTCGTGAATTTATTAATCACGCGAAGCATGTACTCGAGGCTACACGTGTTTTCGCGACGTTACATCTTACGTACACCGCGTCTCACGCAATTCATCGCGAAAGAATCGTGGTCGGTGAACTATTTTTATCCGCAGCGAATTCGCGAATCGTCGCGCACGCAATCGCGTCGCGTGCCAGTAGCTCTCCAGGTTATATTGCCCCCGACGGAATTCATTGGGAGCCGGCGGCGCACCTCGTAATTGGCAGAGGTAGAGAAAAGGAGAAAAGGAAGCGGAGTACCATCGCGCGTTGTACGTGTGTTAAGCGAGTGCGCTCGCGAGTCAAATAATAATGGAATCTTTGCGGGCTCGCTACCTTCTTTTTCCTTTCCCTTCTCCTGCGCAAACTTGGCTCGAGCGGGAGGACGAATTCAATTTGCGATACAAACTTTGGATATGTCGTAACAAAGTGGGAGAAGGGGTGGGTACTTTTTTCTTTAGCGCTCGCACAGGGACGGGAAAACTCGCGCAAGGCCGCGCGCAAAGATCCAAGTTCCAATTGGATTTCGCGGACGCGCGTCGCCACCTGAGTTTTTGGATAAATCGAAGGGAAAGGGAGTTTAGTCTTACTCGTCGCGTCGTTCGCGGTTCGACGCAAACAAAGTAATTACGAAGACCGCTGCAGCGGCCGCGTTCGGAAAAACCTCTCTCTCTGTCTCTCTCTGCCTCTCTCTGCTGAAAAGAGACCATCACACGTTTCAATCTTTCTTTCATCCCATAGGTATATACGCACTGCGCGTACGAACGAGCGTGGAAAAAGAGAAAAGGGGATGGGCTCTTACAAAGCGATTAATCGATTTCACCCACGGGATGTCCAAAAGCGCTATCGCACCGGAGCTCACTTCGTTCCTTTTTTTGCTCGTTGTCCCGATATACACCTTTTTGTCGAGTGCGTGTTCAGCTGTCGGCGAATCTCTATGATAAGAGTCGTAAAAGAAAGTAATTAACGGCGGCCGATAGCGGTCTCGGGGAATTTTGATGAATGGCGGTGGTTGTACAAGCGGATGTGTGTGCGCAACGATTTAAAGCCAGACGTAGACGTGCGATTATTAAGCGTTTATGCAGAGGAAAAAAGGCGGAAGAGTCGTCGAGCTGGAGATAAAAATGAGAGCCTGTCAAATTATAATAAGAACAGCGGTAGCTTTCGGGGGATAAGCCAGGGAATAAATAGCTCGCCATTTGTCCGTCAGCTGCGAAACAACGAGCTCCGTGTTACAAAGAGGATAGTATCAATTAGGGTACATATAGTTTTATAATTTTCATTTTTCAACTTTGAATTTTGACAGCTGATATGTAATGGAAAAACGACAAACGCCATCGCAGTTAAATTGAAGAATATTTACGTAGGAATAAAATAGCAAAGTTTCCCATACAGTAAATAGTGTTACACAGAGTATTGCAATAAACTCACATGGCTTTCAGCCGGGGTATTTAATTGCAAAACTGTATACTTCGCGCATTTCCAACAGTGTGTTCGCGCGCAAGCGACACCACAGAGGTTGCAATCCCGCAATAAAAAAAGTAGTTGCCACCGGCGCATCGTTGCACGCTGCGTACTCAGTACGCGCGCGGGGGCCAAGGGCATTAAAATTCATCCTCGCGACTCGCTCGTATATCAAAACAGGCTCTCTCTCTCTCTCTCTCTCTTCTCTCGTCGACGCCGGGGCCCCCCGGTTTTAACGAGTACTTTTAAGATCGATCATTAAGCTCGTGAATCGCAAAAATTACGGCCGCGGCGCTCTCCTTCTAGCGGCAATAAATTGCTCACGTGCGCACGGTGGAGCGATCGCGAAACTTGGTAACGCGATTAATAACGACTCGAACGCGAGCGTCGGGTGATTTTTCACGTAGCTACGGGTTTGGGAAAATTTTTCGAGAGACGCGCACGGCAAGTAGACGACGACGATGACGTCGACGATAGAGAAGTCGGGAGAGTATATAAGTAGGTACATGTAGGCATATATATATGTATACCTGAGGAGCTTAGAAGCGGAGGAGATTCTCGTGGGAGAAATTAGGCCGGGGAAATTGCGAGGCATAATCGTAACGCGACGCTGTAATATCTTGCAGATTTCGTCTGGGGACACAGACGACGGCGACGCTTAATGCAAAGAAAGCCATTGCGAGAGGCGAGACGAAGGTGCGAAGGCGGAAAAGCAGAGCTAGCCGAAATTCGCCGTTAAAAATTAACGTGGATTCCGCATAGTCGAGTTGCGCCAGAAGCGAGTTTTGTGAAAAAGTTCCGCACTACTTGTTTGGCTCAAGCCAAAATTCTGTGCGAAATAGCAGGAGGATCGTTTGCCGGTACGACGAGCACGCGCGTGAGCTGTACGATAATTTTTAACTAAAAATTCTCCCCGAGAATGCGATGCTGGCTATTTTTTTTATAGGCTGCGTATGGCATGGCTGTTTTTCTCTTACAAATGCTATATACAAAATCACGGGCAAAGCTGGCTCGAAGTATAATTATAATGCTACTCGGAGATGCCGCGCTTGTCTGACTGCGATACTACTGGAAAGTAGAAATATAAGAGTACGCTCTGCATCCGACATTTGAAACAGCTTCCTAATGTTATTTCATAATTACTACACGTCCTCTTCTCTTTACATAATACTTTTTTCCATGCATTTAAATTCCTTTAAAATACGCGAAGAGGATCTCTTAATCACGCTTAATGAGCGTGGCAGCAATCCATCCCCCGTCGCATTAGCCGACACAATCGCACACGCGTTCTCTCCTCTTCTCGACGAGGAGCAGTAGGAGGAGGAGGAGGAGGATCGCGTAGTTGCAGTCCGCACGGGTCTAACGTTACAATTCCTAATGCGCGTGCAATCTCGTCCCCCCTGAGTACGTTCGGCGCGCGGGCGCTCGAGACCGCAGTATACAGCTCGTCTGCACGGGGTTATTACATTATGCAGCCGCTCACTTGCTCCTGTACGTACACACGGTCATCGCGGCGAGCCCTGCGCGGAAAAATTCATGGCGCGTCGCTCGCACCCCCCGGGGCGCACTGTAGTACGGAGGAGAGGCAGAGAGGCTGCACTTTATTCCCGACGCAGAGTTGGCCCGGGGATCCGGGAGCAGGGAGGTGCTGCGCTTCTCGGATTATCGCTTAACGATGTTTGCTTCTTTCAAACTACGGCGATCATTCACATGCAGCCGAGAGATAAAGGAGAGGAACGATTCTTTTCACAGGGACGAGGAGTCTCGAAGGGCCTCGCCTCGCCTCTGTGTGCGTCCGCCGCGCGTGCGCGTGTATTTCGGAAGAGGTACTTTCGGCTGATGTCGACGGGGAGGAAGAGTAAACATTGGAACGGGAGAGGCTCTAAAGCGGGAGATGAAGCCTTTTACTGTTTTCGAAACGAAGATCGTACTTTTACGAGCTCTCTTATTAAAGAATGGCTTGAGTTTGCTACTCATCTGAGCGTTGTATGATTGTTCTTGTCGAACAAGGGACATGCTGTTGGAAAAAAAGTCTAGCTGATGAGAGTTTGCTTCTGTTTTATACTGATACGACAGAATTTATTGATTGAATTTTATCTTCGAAGTTTATCAATAATGCGTTTAATTTTCACGTTAATTCCTTTAATATACGTAAATATTTATAAATTGTATTGCTTAAAATGTAAATTTCTGGAAATTCATCTAATTTTTAAATAAATATTTTTAATTAATTTGGAATATTATAAAAAGTATTCCACAATAAAAAAGAAATTATGTACATATAACTCTTGGCGAAAAATTAAAAACTCGGTATACATAAATTCTTCTCGACGACGTTTTTTCAATATTTTTTTAACAAACATTTGATACAGCTAGCTAAATCCTGAAGTATAAGTTATTAAATTCAAGGGGAAAGAGTTATGGTAGTTATTTCAAGGATGTTTACTAACCATCTTTTATTGTAATAAAATTTTTCAATATCCTTTTAAATGAAAAAAAAATCTTAACAACGTTACGTAACTCTCAATCGAGTACAGGTTTTACGCGTTTTTTATTTTACGAAAATTTCTTTTTTTCCAAAGCAAAGTCGTCCCGAAAAATGCGAACGTAGATCGTAAAAGTGGTATTGAAATATAAAAGATAAAACATAAGCTTGAAACAAAAGATTACTACTGGATCGATAATATGGCTGCTTTAACGATTCATGAAAAAGGGCTTGCGTGCATTTTAAAATAGTCTATTGTTTTCAATAAATAAAGCAACCGAAGTCTTTATTGATGTGACTTCACCTAGATAGCTAATCGTCCCTATTCGGCTCTTTTTAGAATGACCTAGATTTTTCTAATTAAAGAAAACTTTTTTAATCCTGCGATTCAAACATACCATTATTCTTGCTTAAAATAGATAAAACCTTTTCCAAATACAATCTCATTCGACTATATATGGAACCGCAAGTTTCACCCTCCCCTACCACTCTGTCTTTAACCCCTCGGCCTTAATAGCCAATCCGCGGTTAAGACCGCATCGTCGGTGCAACTGCGTAAAAATTAATCGCTCCCCGGCGAAACTTGTCCCCGCTTGCGTGCATTCCAACGTGTTCCAAATCTCCCCCCGCGTAAGAGTTTCACGAGTCGTGCTGTGCACCAGGGCTACACCAGCACAGTCCAGTACTCCTAATGGATTTCCGAAATTCGTATAATGGAGCCAAGAGGAAGGGGGAAGAGGAGGTGAACACGCGGTTAAGAAAGTTGCGGAGCATACGGGCCTTCGAATCGGGCGAGCAGCAATTGCCATTCGAGATTTCCCGCGTGCGTTCCTGGAATTCCAGCCATCGGGATTCCTGCGGTTTTCCAGGGCCACCTGCACGTATACGTCTGTGCAGTGGTTCGCGAAAAAGGCCGACCAGCCCTGAGAAATTGCATTTTCCTGACGACGTTCGACCGTCGGAGTGCTTCACCCCCCGACCCTCCTGGGATAAATCACAAGAGAGTTGGCGACAATTGTCGCTGCGGCTACGCTGCGATGTGGGTACGATATTTCCTCGCGGGGCTCCCGGCGTTATTTCTCATACGTGCAGGAGCAGACGAGGTTCGTCGGCCCAGCGTTATTCTTCCATGTAAATGTAAGCATGAGTACATGGAAAACCGTTTTCTCCCCTCGCCCCGAGTATTTTCCTTTTTCGGAACTGGCGTGCTCTATTGTGGAGGAAATTTTAAGGTTGCGCATGAGATATGGAAAAACGATTGCATGCGAAAATGCGGTGAAATGTAATTTTCCATACAAAGCGTGATGTAATACGGCGGGTATACAAGGCGTTCATTTATATGAAAAATTTACGGAGACCCAGCGAGGCGCGCAATTCTTTCAGCACGCAGCCGAGGTGCGGGAGGGACGTCGACGCCTTAAAATTAACCCATTCAAGAGGCGGCGCGCGCGCGGCTCCTTGAAATAAAAGCGGCATTTAAACGCGGACGCGCGTGAAGCCGTAATTAAAGTGTATTTTCGCGAAGAACCGTTTGCAATTAGAGCGAGCCGGCCTCAGCAAGCGCCATTATATAACAAGAAGCGCGCACGAAATTTCGGCTGACCTGCACGTTGCTCACCCTCGACATGCTGCTCTCGAGCGGCCAGCAGCAGCAGCATTTTGCGGCGGCGGTGAGGGAAAACAAAGCGGAGGAAAAGAGGCGGACGAAGGAAGAGGATGAAAAAAGCGCAGCTGCGCATATTTAAGGCTAGCGCGCGCTCGAAAGGAATAATGCATACGTAATACCGCGAGGGCGCGGCCGCGGTTAAAGCGCGAAATCCTCATCTCGCACGTGCTTTCCATTTTTAATTTTGACGAGAAATTTTTATAATTTTCCGCGGGATAGAGGAAGAAGAAGAAGAAGCGAGGGCGACTCTTCGATCTCCGTAATCAGCGCTGATAGCACGCGCACTAGCTGCCCGATATATATGGCGCGCATTGTTATGTCCCTCGCGCGTAGGAAAACGCCGGGGATCTACTGCTGCAGCCACGCGCGCGCGGACGTAATCGAACGCCAGCTCGGCCATCCTCTCTCTCTCTCTCTCTCTCTCTCTCTCTCTCTCTCTCTCTCTCTCTCTCTCTTTGTACATATATAGCTATACATATAGACTAGCCGTGTGGCTGCGCGCACATAAAGCCGCGCGATCGGCCGGACTTTTTATTACCAGCTGGATAAACGAGAATCCATAACCGGAAACAATGGCCGGAACTCTACCTCTGCCCTCCTATCTCTAGACTCGCATCTCTCTTTATCCGTCTTCCTAGCCCTGCGCATCGAGCTACTGTACTATACGTGCCCGAGACTAACGAAAATAGCTGGACGCTAAATGGAGATTCGAAAAGCGCGCACACCACTACTTTTACAGTGCTGGTCCGGCTGGCCGAAAATTAATTGAATCCCTTTAAAAGAGAGCTAGAGGAAGAGCGTGTGATTCTATTTACCGAGAGGACAAGTGAGCCTCGGTGACGCTGAAATTTTCCCGTGCTATATTCAGCCGAGCGTTGCCTGTTGTTGCGATTGCGGTTTTTTCGAACCGTGTCTATGAGATGTGGTTAGATGGGATGTTGTACGTTGGTCTGCGTATGCAGCCTGGGCAGTTGGTTTTATTTCGGATGGTTTCAATTAAACGAGTTATTTGTGCGGACGAAGCAGTGGACGATTGAAACATGCTCGTGGGACTGGACCGGTTTCGTTAAATGCTTTGCGAGTTTATAATAATTGCTTTGTTCGCGTGCGGACGGCTTTTTTAATAGTCCGAATCAGAGCAATTAATACGATCAGTTTGATTAATACTGAAAGAATTGTTAAAATTAAAATATTACGGGTTTATTTGCTCGTCAATAATAATTATCCGCAGATTATTGAGGCCGATTTTGAGTTTCGCTTTTAAATTAGCCAAACAAATTCTCATTGAGTGATAAATGATTCAAATTCACGTCACATTTTGACTGTGTCACTACAAAAAAAGAAAACAAGCAATTTTGAGAAACGATGAATCAAGCTTTATAGATACATGACAGGGGGAAACGAGCGAATAAAATATTAATCCCCTAAATTTTGTAGACATCGGCAATGTCGCTTTGGTAGTCTGGGAAAATAGTCGGAGCCAAAGTCAATAGCCTCGAACAGTGCAAAAAATGAACGAAAAAAAAATGAAACGCTAGATCGCGGCCAGAAGAGAAAATAAGAAGGCAAACGAGTGACGTGGCCTGATTACGGCAACGCTGTGGCGCGCGCGGGTGCACGCGAAAAAGCGCGCGGGGGAGGAAAAACACTGCTACTGCTCGCGCCGGCGCGATTTGTCAACGTCGCGAGTCGTCGAAAAATATTCGAAACGGAATCGAAGGGACGGGGTTGCCGTGCCGAGAAAAAAGAGGTAGCTACGCGCCGGCATCATAAGTGCGGTTTCGCCCTCGCGGCGGATTAGTAACTGTCGCTAGCGCGCATGGCTACGGGAAAAGGATTATATCCAAGACGATCTCTCCCACTCTCTTTCCTTCCCTCTGCTGACATTTGTTCGCGTCGATTGATGAAGATCCTCGACAAAAATTCCAGAGAGTGACCCTGATCGATACCACCACCTTGCGGCGTATAGGTGTAGCAGCAGCAGTAGTGTAGCAAGAGTGTGTTATATATATATATATATATATATACACCGATAGCTGAGGGCCAACATTTATTTCTCTCCGCGAGCTGGAGAAAGAAAAGATTTATTCGTCCTCTCTCTCTCGCTTTCGCCACTGCGATAAAATTCTCGGGCGTGCGTACGAAGAGCGTTAAAACGCCGCGCACTGAGACAGAAGGCGTCGCGGGGAAATCGACGAATGACGCCGTTCTATATACCATTGGCTATGAATTAAAGGGATTTTTTCTTGCTAAAGCTTGAGGTGCTTGAGGTGGGGTGGCATTTTTATTATGTATACTTGTATTTTCATTTTATCGTAGGAGAGGAATGCCCGCCAAGTCTATTTATACGTTAGTGCCTTTCCCACCCACGCGCGCGTCGTGAGATTTATTGCGCACAGGAGCGATGAAGTTTAAGGGAATCCTTTTATTGAGTTGTAAAAATTTTTTTATTAACGGGGCCACAGTGGAAAGATTCCTAGAAAAAGTGAAAAATGTTGAAAAAATGGATGTATATATACACACACATACACTGCGAAAATCCGATAGGATAGGCTATATGTCGAGCAATATTGCGAAACCCTTTCAATGGGAGTAAAATTTTTAATGCCGACCATATAAGGATATTCAATATGTAAATAAATGCCAAAATGAATTACCGATATTATAAATTGTGGAGTAAAATGAAAATATTATTCATGTACAGCTTTTTAAAATTGTATAAGGATTAAATCAGATTACAGCGAAGCCCGTTGCACTGCAGATAAAATTCGCTTAATATTTTCGATTGAACCTCACATTTGTCAACAATAAATGTGATTATCACACATATATGGTACAACAATAAAACGTAAATAATGCAAACGCACGAAATAAAAAAAGGCTAAAAATATTCCCGAAAATATCAACGTATCCCTGGCAAGTCGAAATAAATCAGCCTCGTGAATATCGACTTGCGAGTTGAGCTCACACACGCACGTAAGATGGTGATAGAAAGTTAGATATTATGCAGAGGAGGGTGTTGCGTATTTAAATATTTCCAAGGATATATACATATATGTGAACTATGTATACGTGTTTCTGCGCCTAACATCCGCAAAGAACATGCAAAGTGAATGAGTGAGCTTCACTTAGGGACAGGCTGTCGCTGGAGATTGGAAAAGGACACGTGACATGACGAGGCATAAACTCGTCACCCGCCCTGCATTTTTTTTAACCCCGCCTATAGTGCACAGCTGTTGGTTATACGAGCTGAACCTCGGCAAACGAGCCAAAAATAAATGAAAACTTTCGGCCAGTGTCGAACGGGCGTTCGCACGCACACGCGCGTGGGTGTATTGTAGTACCTTTTTTTCGTTGGTACGTGATTGGTTGATCCCTTGCGCCGATGGAGATAAAAACAAAAGCTTTTTATCAGGTGGGATTGGCCCTATCCCCTCTACGAATTTCTCATTTTTCTCATTGATGAAAAAGGTCGAGTGTCGTTACCACTTCTTTTATTTCAGAGCAGGCTTTATGATCGTGCAAGTTTTCATATTGATGTACGCATGTTTTCCAGTGATTCGTTAAAAACAACAAAATTCAATAGCGTTTGGATTCAAGAATACCGTAAGCATTCGCTTTAAATAATTAAAGTCTTATTATTGTTTTTAATATATCTAGATAATTTACTGAACAGACAATTCAGTTTTAATAATGAGAACGCATGGCATTCTTTCAGGAAAGAAACAAATTTAAGCGTCCTAGAAATACATTCACTTGTTTAATTTAACAATGAAACTTGACATTCCCGTTAACTGAACAAAAAAAGCTTAGTATTTCGTAATTAAATTGGATACCAGCATCACCAAAAAGGATAGTAAGCTCCCGCCTCTGCGAAACTCTATGGCGAAATATTATAATTCGAGAGGACAGAGGAGAGCTTCGCAAGGTGTGCAAGACGCTCGGAGAATTTCCGGGCTTTCTCGTCGGGCTCGGGTGAGCTGCGCGCCCCGTCGTCCTCGTCGACAACAGGCGGAGGCGAGGGCAAGCGTAAGAGAGAGAGAGAGAGAGAGAGAGAGAGAAGGAGAGTCGGAGCTTTCAATTACCGCGCGATTTCCTCCCTTTAACGCCACGACTGAAATGACGCCGGGCGTGCGTTCGTGTAATTTCTCGTTTCGAGCCCTCGCCCCTCGCTCTCGCCCTCTCTCTCTCTCTCTCTCTCTCTCTCTCTGTGTATGTGTATATAGCTGTATACAGAGTAGTGCAGTCGTTCAAGATGTAGCGCATCGGCAAAAATGGTTCCTGGAGCGACGCCAAAATAATTGGACGGGCAGCGGAGTAGGAGAAGGAAGAATTGGGCTTCTCTTCGTTTCCGAAAATCGGTTTGTTAGAAGAAGAGAAAGAAAGAGAGAGCGAGTCTGTTGTGACACAAGATGTAGCCGCAGACACTGTTGCGTTCGAGTGGCTACGCTAAAGCAGTATTGCCAGTGGTTTAGACCAGATAATTTGGTGATGCTCAAGCGTGCGTGGAAGAATATAAAGGGATTCTCTCTCTCGCTCTCTTTGCTATTTCAAAAATATGGGGATAAAATAATCGCAGTAGAGGGTATGTCGAGGTCCTAGACTTTTACATTTAAATATTCAAATTAAAACGGATCATCCTCTTTTACAACCTAGGACTCTCGGGAAAAAATAGCAGAGCTGCGTACGAGGTAACAAAATCCAGGCGAAAAAAGAGAGAGAGAACCTCGCAGGAGCATTTCTCGCCGTTATGCGGGCGCCAAGTGCGTAAAGCCCCGGACCTCCGCGCTTTTATTTTACGGCCAGCAATGGCCGAGCTTGCTGCTCTGAACAAGCCGATCGTCATTTCGCATTAAACCGCAGCAGCAGCAGCAGCAGCCGCGCACGCGCGCGTTATCTTTACAGTTATCGTTATTGCCACCGCCGATTTAATCGTACCAAAAAAAGCCTTTCGCGCCGCAGGCCACGCACGACCGTTCGCACCTGTCGTCGGCAAGGAATAAGCCGGCGTGTAAATCGCGGTATCACCGTAGGGTATTTTTCTCTCTGGTCCTTTTCTCTATTTCTCAGCGACTCGGTAATGGAGCCGAGATTAATGCGGCAGCGTCAAATTTGTCATGGCCCGGCAATGATAAAGGTTCCTTCCTTACTTCCTTCCTCTTGGCCAAGAGGACACGTCGCACGGCGAAAAAAAAGGGAAAGCGAGAGGATGGGCTCTATCTTTCTCTCTCTCTCCCTCTTGTCCGAGTTTTCTACTTGGCCTGATCTCGTTTTCGGCCGTGCGCGATGTTTTCTCGGTCGCCCGGGCACGTACGCCTCGCGCTCTGCATTTTGGACGACGTGGTTCACGGCCTTCGAGCGCGATGTGCAGGGACGGTTTTTAATCTCTCGAGAAGGCTCGAGCGCCGCCTGCCGGTCCACTCGCTTTATTTTACGAGCCGTTTTTGCCCGCGCGAGCACGCGAGTGCTCGACTGGCTGCAGCTATGACAGAAGTTTCGAGTGGCCGACTATACTATCTCTTAACGACTAATCTTTAACAATTTTTTTTTTCTTTTTCAAGTATTTCTATTTTCGAGTTTTAACGACTGGTGGTTCTGGGTTAACAGGCAAAAATTGAAACATTGTACTTTTAATGTTCGCAGTAAAGGTTAATTGTTTTAAATATTTAATTTTAGAATGATGAAATAAATTTTAAAAGCGTAATAAAGTGCTTAACGAAGCTGAAATACCATGTAATTTTTAAAACTCATTAAATTTGTAATATTTATTGTGTTGAACATGTCGCAGAAATTATTTTCTCAAATTTATTAAATTTAAATTCTCGCATTTATCCTGCAGGTATACGTTTCACACACTGGTTCATCCACTATAGAGTAACGAACAAAAATTCTTTTTCAACCTAAGCACATCCGAGCAAATCGAATAAATCGACGCTCACAAACCAATATATCTCATAACGAAATCATTACTCTAAACATCTCTCGATGCTATCCAAATAGCGGCAGCAGCAGCAGCAGCGGCTGGCAACTCTAATCCAGCAAGTGTGTGCGAGAGGAGAGGCACGACGCAAACTTCACCGTCACTGCAGCGATCGTGAGCTCAGCCACGGCAGCGGCGCAGAGCAAATCTCCCATATATCTCGTCTCCGTACGCGGGCACACGCGAAATAACCGCGATGGTAAAGTAAAATCAATATCTTGCTATACGTGAAGCACATGTACAATGCGCAGCGTGCGCGTGCTATACACAGCTCGTACTCTCGACTACACTACAGCACCAGAATTTCCATGGGTACATAAAGAAATTTTGCGAGACGGAGTCGTCGAGAAATCACGCGATGGCAATTTCTCATCTCTCGTTCGTGCGCACTGACGGCGGTAGTGGTAGTAGTAGTTGGGAAAACTGGCGCGAGTCATCGGCTTGCAGTGGATACGGTCCCGGCGTTTGATAAGAAGCTCTCTCTCTCTCTCTACCTCTCGTCCTCGTCCTTATGCTACTCCATCCGAGAGGCGAGATTCAAAATTAGGAAGTCCTCGGGTAATCTACGGAGAAACGTGAGATATCGGCGACTAATCAAAGCGCGGATCAGCAAGAGCAGAGGGCGACTTGGTCAATCACAGAGAAACTCGTAAAACCAAGCGGCGCGCCGTACTCCCCTTTCTTCAGCTTTATCATTCCTCTTCCACTCTCTCTTTCTCTCTCTCTCTATCTCTCTATCTCTCTTTCTCTCTGTCGCCGTCGTCGTCGACGTCTTTGCGCACGAGCGACGCCGGACGTGGAAGCCGAGATCGGAGTTTTTCACCACCCCCGCCCGCTTCCTCGTCCTTTTTTCCTCTCGTACGGACCTTTCATTCGCATTCCGTAGTCCAAGCGGGTGTTAAGTTAGCGCCGCTACCACCGTCGCGGAGAGAAACTTTTTGCTATTAACATGCAAACAATATTTTCGAGAATACGACGGTTCGCAGCAGCAGCAGCAACGTCTTGCAATTGAGTTGTCGGCGTGCTCTGGTTTGAGTTTTTTTGCTTCCTTCGTAGTGACGCGTCAATTGCCAAGAACTCGCAGTTTATCTATCGCTTCGACGAAGACTGAATATTTTATACTCTGTATAAAATCGGTACTACTTTTTTTTAATCAATAAAATATGGTTTTATCGTTTAACTGATTGATGAATAAATATTAATTCAATTATAAAGTTTTACTGGTTTTTTTCATTGATATTGAAACAATCAAACCGAACGCCCAATATATTAATATTGGATTCATAATAAAAACAATGTTTTATGACAAATGTTACTTAATTAATATTTATTTATATTTTACTCAAATTGAATTATATATACATATTACTCTCGCATTGGATTTCCGCTGTTGATATTGTCATTTTATGCCTTTTACATTGCAATATCAATCTTGTCACTGTTAAATAATCGAAAACCGGTAATAATAACTTGCAAATATAATTATCTCGTTGACCTTTTCCGCATACAGTCGGACTGTAAGAGAGATCTAGCTGTCGAAAAATTAATGAGGATCCATTGTTTGGTCCGCTTCTTTGTTCGCCAGTCCGCATTATAATCTCACGATCCCGCGAAGTTCGAGCTGCGATACATAACAATAATGCACGTAGGAATATCTGTTGGTAAAAAAAGCCGAAGCGAAATCTCACGCCGGCTAGGCGCGCACAAAAAAGCAACGTAGATCCCCCTCGAGCCTCGGCACAACCTTCAGCGCGCGATTTTGCAGGAATTAACGAACACCGGCGCACGCGCGCACAATAAGAGAAAACAAGGTCGAGCCCTTATATATAGACTCGCTCGCTCGTGTTCCGCTTCCGATTTTACGCCCTCCCCCTCTCTCCTCCTCCCTTTTTACAACCCATTCTCACGGCCCTCTGTTTTTCGCGCAGCGCGCGTGTCGCAGCGCAGGGCCATGACAGTAGCGCTCTCCCGTCGTCGTTAGTCGCGCAGTGGCGGTAGCGGCCTGCTTTTATTTGCGGGTTAATTTATTATGCTAATTACTTTTACGAGTGCACTTGGCCGCTGAGCGCCGCCGTGGCAGCAGCTGCCGGTTTAGTTAGCCGCGGCCTCGTCAAGTCGCACTTCTGTTTTCGCTCGCGGACGGGGGAGCGAGAAAGAAGAAAGAAGGCCGAATGAATTCGCGTTCGGCGAGTAGTGCGCGGTTGTTCCTTTTGGACTCGTCGGCGAAACTTGGCGGATGCACTTCATTCGCGAGAGTTCGAAGTGCCTCTCCTGCCCCCTCGTAAATCGAGTAAAGGTACGGCGCGCAATGAACGGTAACTGTACGGACCGAGCACGCGTTACTCTTCTTCCGCGTTTTCTGCCTCGGCTCTGTACACTTTACCTCTCTGCTGCTCTTTTTCCCGCCCTTTCTCCCCCTCCTCCCCTTTCCTCGCCCTCTTGTCACTGCTGTTCGTTCGCTGTGTCCGGTGCATAGCAAGTAAACCGCTCGAGCGAACTGACGGTGCCCAGGCCGCGCCAGAAACTTCTCGATTAGTTCTTCGTAATTTTGGGAAATTGGATTCAATTCGACAATACGCTATTGTGCAAATTGGGTTTTTGGCCATTACCACAAGTAAAGCGAAATGCGAATTACAGACATCATTTCAATGACGGAAATTTGTTGCGAAATACCTCTGGAGACAATATTGAATATTTTCAATTCTTTTATACTTCTTTACATTCTCTTTGAAAATTCTCGAATAAGTGAATAAACTTTTTTATACAAAATATAGTATGAAATTTATCGAAAATATATAAAAATCAATGCATCCTAATTTTTTACACGAGTTTATTGGAAAGAAATTCCAAAAAAGTTTTCGAAACCCTATGATATCGACTTCTCAATTTACAAAAAAATAAAATTCTCCATTTCATATCTACGAAACGTCAATACTTTTTTTAGTTATTTATTTTATTGAATTCTCAAAGAAATGCATTCGAGGTATTGTTGAACCATAAAATTGATATAATGTGCACGATAAGAAAAGCTTAAAATACAGTTAAAATCCATTAATAATAGATTAACACCTTCTGTACAAATCGATTGGAGCAACCGTAAAAGGTAAACCGACACGCTTGAAAATCCACCGCGAACGCTTTCCAAACAGTTATCCATCTGAGAAAGGTATTATCGCGCGCCTTGACTCACCCTTAAACCTTATCAACCAACAGCGCCGCGCTGGAAATAAAGAAAAACAGGGAAGTTAGCGATAAGAAAGTCGCGCGCACGCTTTCACGCTTTCCTCTCTTTCTCTTTCTCCATCCTCCGTGCGATATAAATCTCGTTCCCATGAAAATTCTCTTGCCCTTATATACACAGAGCAGCAGCGGGCGCAGCTGATAGGCGCGTGCCAAGGTAAAAAGAAGCTGTTACGATACAGATAGGAGAGAGAGAGAGAGAGAGAGAGAGAGGGAGAGAGAGTGAGAGAAAAAGCGCCTAGAGAAGAAGAAAACAGGAGGAAATCCGGGCGGCGAGTGCAGGAAAGGTGGGAATGGGGTGGCGGCATTTTTCCAGCGCTGGGATTTTATTTGCGGATTGTCGGCGACGAGGATCGGCATGGTGCACGGCAGAGGCAAGGAGTACGTCCGACAGGTACCCGGTGCCGGGAAAATCTGGCGTGCGATAGCGGCCGCCATTATCGAGCCGGTAGCTTTCTCCCTCCCTCTCTCTCTCTCTCTCTACATCTGGGATTACCGCTCGACCCTCGCGGGATAAACCTTGTGCGCTGCTGCCGACCTACTATTTTCCGCGAGAGAGTGCGATACACGACGTAAAAGAGCGGGAGAGAGAGAGTTTTTCTTTGGAGTAGTGCAGAAAAGTAGAGAGAAGATACAGTCGGCTAGATTGTAATATGTATAAGGTATGAGAAGGAGATTGATTGAAACGCGTATGTATATTTATCAAAGGTAGGTATAGCAGCGCACGCGCACTCGTGTTTTAATGTGATTACTGTGCGAGCGTACATTTTGTGCACGCGTGTGCATTAAATGAATGTGCGAAACGTTTTATTGTTTACAAGGAGGATGGATTTCTATACGGGTATAATGCAGACCGAGTTTAATGGGCTACTGGCTTGAAGAATGTCAGGCAATTTCGAATGGAATTTCATTATTATAAAAATATCTTTGTCGTTTCGTATCGGTTAACCGGCAGTTATGAAGAAAATATAATTTCAACTGAATTATTCATTAATTTTAACGATTACATTTATACGGAGCAATTTTAAATCCGTTATCTTCATTTTCTCCATTCGACGTTCAAGGTTTTTATCTCGACGAAGTTTAAAAGGAAAGTACGGTTCTATTCTTTTCTATTGATAAGAATCCCGCACACCGCGAGAAGACTTCCCTGCGAGAAAGTCGAATTGAAATACCTTTCTCCACTTTTATTGAATTAGGCTTTTGTAGTTCAAATGAAAGCTACTTGACTTTGTCTTTCTACGCTTTTAGTTTGACAACGAGCTTAGTGCAAACCACTGTTAATCCCGTTTTTCTTTCTTTAGTTCCACAGCATAGAGATAAGAGTAGAATATTTTCGCTTTAGAGAAATTTATTTGTTCGATGTTTGCCATGTCGTCAGGACGGTCGAATAGAGGCTAGCAGATAAAACTTTTTCCGTGTTTGTGAGGTGAGAAAAGCTCGGATAATAATTGTACCGATTATTTAAAAGAAATAATCCGCAGTGGAAAGGTGAATGGACCGTACTTCGTATAAAAGGAAATGTAGAAAAAATAGAATAGAAAAAAAATACAGGTTAATGTAAAAAGAAAAAATATGAACAACAACTAACAAAAAAATAACAAATCATAAAAAAGTGCATAGTGAAACTATTTTTGAAACGGAACCATTCGATTTTTCTGCAAAAGTATACTGCACAGAGGAAATTTGTTTTCCAGCTGAATAAATGAAAGTTGCTACGCCCGAACTAAAATCGCCTCCTATACGATAAGTAAGACATATATACTTTAACAAAATAAGCATAAGAATTCGAGAATGGAGAGGAAAACGGCGAGTCCTGTCCTAACATCGCTTCCGTTGCGTGCGACGTGCACACACTGCGAAAGAGAGAACGGAAGTTAAATTGGAGTGTGCAGCCGCAGGTTGGATCTTTCGTTTTGCATTTTTCTCGCCGGTTATATTTCCTTAAGTAAATCATTACTCTGTATGGCCGAGGTCTCCTTCCTCCCTTTCTCCATTGTCGTCGTTTATTGCGCCTAGAGCGGTATAACGGCGGTATCGCCGGTAACGACGTCATTAGGCGACTCGCAAGGCGGCTGCGCCGCAGTCCCGACAAGAGATACGTCAAGCAATTATCTTTCCGCGTGTAATGCCTGCATAGTTATATATGCGAGTGCGCGCGCATAATCTTTACGCACGAACGAGCGTGAGACGCAATCGAATCGTCCCCATTGTCGCGATATTGCGCGCTATTTGAGCTTTTCAGTGGCGCAATTATACAGTCCCGCAGTTGTTGGCTTTTAAAGATAACGGTGCGGTGATAAAAAAACATGCTTCGACGAAATTTGATGCTTTGTCGTTGAACTTTATTCAACGCTCAACTGGTTCTTTCTTTATTTTCAAATATTTCAATTATTTACAAACGACATTTTTCCACAGAACAGTTCTTTAAGAACTACTGTATGGGAAAATATCAACATTTCTATAGAAATGTCGAAATTTTCGTAAAAGAATTTTCCGAAGAATTTTCCGAAGAATTTTCAGAATTTTCGTTGAAGCAGAGCCTGCGATATCGGAATTTTCAGAAGCTACAATGTAGATTGAAATATATCTTCTAGATTGAAATAAATAAAAATAAATAATTTTCTTAATTTTAATTAAAATACGATGTATGCAATGTAGAAATTATTCGTCGATAGAGGTTTTGACGCAATTATTCTCCGTTCTCACCGGCAAGTAAGGAAGAAGAATTCTAACAAGACGCTGTTGCGCGTTGACAGGGCAACGTGTTTGAAGCATATGAGCCCGTGGCTGCCATTGTTGTGGTTAAGCTACATATCCATCCTGTTCCCTCCTTTACATTGTACAGTCAACTCCCGTCCTCTGATTGTCACGCCATAATCACGATTTGACATCCAATTTATTTGCACAATACGCACACGCCTAGTCGCACAGCTCGCTGAGGCACACCGCCGTGCGCTTCATTCAATATGAATTATGCATCAATGTAAAATGCTTAACATGTAATTCATCGAACATTAACAGTATTTCCATGTGTATTTTGCGTTATTCTCAAACGTAAAATATCAGGTAGATAAATACACTTTTTTTTCAATGAGCGGTCCGTGGTTCAGCTGGTTATAAGGCGCACGTCTTAGTTAGCCGAAACTCGGTCGCTCAAGCGCTCGAGGGTTCGATTCCCGGTGTCAACTCGGATTCTTTTCTGGGGGTTTCTTCACCGCGAAAAGAGAGGCTGTTCGGAGCGCGTTTTTCCCCGGAATTTTTCCTTCAGGAAAATTACAGGTTTTCCCTTGCCTCACAAGCGCAAACCTGGACGAATGCGAAACAGTGGTAGGGAATCTATAGATAAGCTAGTTATGTAGCCAATCCGATGCCTTCTTCAGGGAGCGTTGGTCTTATACCGGTGAGAAGCTGGTCTCTGAAATACGAGATCTTCTCCGGGGAAGCTACAGTGGGAAGTAGACCCGATGTCCTCGCGGGGGCAGAGAGTGTTGTCTTAACGGGCACGGTGCGCGTCTAAAATACTTCCTCACCAGAGAAGCTTCCCAGGGAAAGGGTAATAATAATAATAATAATAGCTTCTTTATTTCTGGTCACTGCCATAGAAAAATACAGAAATTTCTTAACAGAAATTGAAAATACAATATATCGAATCACAGAGTATAG